>BSBN01000429.1:20255000-20432646 GCA_027924645.1 Cunninghamia lanceolata | reverse complement strand
CTCTGGCCATGTCCCTCACTCTCCATATCCCTATGTCTTCCTATGTCTCTGGCCATGTACCTCACTCTCTATATCTCCCTATTGATCCTCTCTCTCTAAACACTAAACCCTAAACCTCTAAACCTTAAACCAGAAACCCTAAATAATGCTCCCAAACCTTAACCCCTGACCCCTAAACCCTAACCCAAGAAACCCTAAACCCGTATCTCCCTATCTCTATCGTCCCTCTACCTCTTAATCATTCTCCCTATCTCTCTATCTCCCTATCTCTCCCCTCTATCTCCTCTATCTCTCCCTATCCGTCTCCTCTCTCTCTCTAGCTATCTCCAAACCTGAGCAACCCTAAACCCCAAAGCCCTAAACTCTAAATCCAAGCAACCCTAAACCTCTATCTCCCTATCTCTCCCCTATCTCCCTATCTCTATTATCCCTCTACCTCTCAATCTATCTCACTATGTCCCTGGCCATGTGCCTCACTCTTTATCTCCCTATCTCTCTCCACAGTTTCCTCTATATCTCCCTATCATTTCTCTCTCTCTATAAACCCTTAACCCTAAACCTCTAAACCTGAACCCCTAACCCCTAAACAATAAACCCTAAACCCTAAATAATGCCCCTAAACCCTAAATAATGCCCCTAAACCCTAACCCCTAACCCCTAACCTGAGAAACCCTAAAATCCTAAACCCTAAACCCCAAACCCCTAAACTCTAAACCCCAAACCCAAGTAACCCTAAACCTCTATCTCCCTATCTCTCTCCTCTCTCCCTATCGCCGCTGTCCTCTACCTCTCAATCCCCTCCCTATGTCTCTAGCCATGTCCCTCACTTTCTATCTCCCTATCTCTCCCCTCAGTCTCCTCTATATCTCCCTATTGGTCCTCTATCTCTCTCTAAACCCTAAACCCTAAACCTCTAAACCTTAACCCCTAACCCCAAAACCATAAACCCTAAACCCTAATAATACCCCTAAACCCAAGTAACCCTAAATTAGGCACTAAAGTTGGCACTAAAGTCAGCGCTAAAGTCGACGCTAATTTAGGTGCTAATTTGCACCTAATTTAGCGCCTACTTGTTCTGATCGGTGCAAGAAATGCCAAAAGTAGTGCCATCCCGATAAATAGCGCCAAATTTTGCAAAAAAATGGAAAAATACATTAAAACAATGGGTGGAAGCAAAAAATGGAGCAAAAAAGGGAGCTAATCACAGGGATTTGTTGTAGTGCATGTTGGGTTGTTGATTTCATTGAAGCAGATGAGAAAACTGATTCATCATCTCCTCACGTTATTTTGTCAACGCTTCTTCCACCATCACCTTAAAGGGTCTGAATGTTCCCCTTGTTTTGACATTTTTGATCGAGTGCGCCTCAAAGAAGATAATTTGATGGGTCATGTGTCTCCAATCCCAACTTCTGATACCCCGACCATGTGCGTGTGACATACAGGAGCGAACTGCTCTTGTACCACTGATCTGGACAATACCTAGCGTTGAGCCTGTGGTATTGTAATGCAATAAAATAAACAAAGAATTGAGTTTCTGTAAATAGGCAAACTCGCTGAGAGTTGTGAATTGCCTCCGAAAAATTGATTTTTATTCATTTCCATTGAAATATATAGGCTTACATATCATATGAAGGGTCACATTACCCTTGGAATACAAAAGGAGTTACTGGAAGTTGAAACTAATTACAAAAATTCAAAAAAACTTAAAAAATTAGGAAATTTTTGATCTTCCCCTTGGCAGGGTCATAACTCCTAGCTATTTTACCAGAATATAAACTTCTTGGACTCGTTGGAAAGATAAACTAATTATCTAGTTTGATTTGCTTGGTTGACGAAGTCTTGAGCCCTAATTCCACTCTGAAGGCCTCCGAAAATGCAATTTACTAAGATGTAGAAAATACCAAAAATTATATTTTTGATATTTTCCCAAAAATACCACTCAAATGACCCTGGACTGGATCAGATTCAATGTTTAGTAGTTGATTATGGCTTTATATTTTTCTAACATGGTATCAAAGTTATGCTACTAAACATTAGATCTAATTCTATAGGTGATTTATGATTAAAAGATATCTTTGGTGGATTTTGTGCAACCCATTTTTTTTTGGAATTTTTAATAAAATCTCCATCTTTTTTCAACAAAATCTAAACTTTTAAACCCACCCTTCTTCCTCACCTTGTAGATGACTACATTGCTTCTAGAAGTTAAGTTTATTTCTAGTAACTATCGTATTTGGAAACCTCATATGTTGTTTATTTTTGGATTTAAACATCTCTTGAGTATAGTTATAAAGAAAACATCTATTCTTGGACTACTTACTTCAAAGGAACATAGAGAAAGATGAAACATATTAAATTAAAAATATTCAGCATTTTAGGTATTTATGTTATTTGAATTTCATGTTCATATTAATTCTTGTACTACAATATTTGAAGCTTGGAATTTTTTAAAAATGTTTATGATAATACTAATGAAGCTAGAAAAATTAGATTCAAAATCAATTAGTAGGTTTAGGAACTAAACTTTAACCTCTAATATTGGTTCAAATTATTCTTAAAAATAGTTTCCAAAACCATCCCAACAACTTATTACAAATGTACATTATCACCTTGCTCTTCTATTTTAAGCATGCTTTTATGTTTTTTTACAATTTTTTTATAAGAAGAGGTAAAACGCATTCAATATGATAGTTTTAAAACTAGAGAGCATGCTTTAGTTAAAAATAAAAGGGCATAATTATCATCAACCTAAGACCCCTCACAATAATGGTTAAAGAAAAATTCACTTGTAGTTATTGTGGATATAATGGTCACTATGATTCAAAATGTTATAAAAACTAAGAGATATTCAAGATTGAAAGAAAGTCACTAAGACTAATCCTAGTAATAAAAATGATGATAATAAACCTAATACCATAGAGATGATAATACATCTCATGAAAGAAGAGCTCTTACTTGATCTTTTAATGCAAAATAAAACACTTGAATAGATTATAGACTCTGATGCTTTTCAACACATGATGTCCAATAAAGAGATGTTTGAGTCTATGACTCCAAATGAAACATTAATCCTTTTCAACTTGAAAATAATAATCACTATAAAGTTTTGAATTAGATAATCAGGAAGGTCCCGAACCCATACACTGAAGCCAAAAAGGTGAACGAAGCGAGTTTCACAAGCAGTGAAACTGGGGAACAAACCAGGATTTTGAAAGGGCCTGAACCCATTAACAACAAAAGGCATCTCCGCTACGAAAAACAAGGACAAGACATCAAGAACTAGATGACACTAGAACCTGACCTAGCAAAATGAATGCCTTTGACCTGAGGGTGCAAAGTAGAAATAAACTTAGGAAGACCTTTCTTCCTTCTCTAAACAACGGTCCATGAACACAAAGAGTCTAAGTCCACATTAACAAGGAGAGAGGGGAATCCTCATCAGATTCCACTAACAAAGTCAGAACTCGAGAAGAGGGGGGAGGCCCCAACACAAGAAGCTGGGGTACTCGATGACTGAACTGGAGCAAAAAATGAGCGAAGGTGTGAAGGGAGAAGAAACCCTACGACATAAATGAGAAGGATATCAGGCAGGAGGGAGATCTAGGGCTCAAAAATTTCTCTAGAGATCGATCTCTAGGCAGTTCCAGACCAGTTTCAAAGCAACAGAAGAACATGGACACCCAGCGGGGAGAAATTTTTCCTTGGCAGCAAGAGCAAATGCAATTCTAGGGGGGCCACTTCAAAACATGGCAAATCTGGGAGGATGGAAAAGAAACTCGGAAGATAATTTCCATAGGCTGAAAAAGGTTTTTCTCAAGGAACTAGATTCAAAAAGGCTTGAACCAGTGGGAATGAACTCTGGTCTGCTCAACCTTTAAGTCTGAAAAATAGTAGAAAAAGGCCATTCACCATAGTAAGATAAGATAAACAATGGACCCAAAGCTCAGGATGTGTCAATGCCTCCATCCCTAATAAACAACACACTCAGATCAGGGGAGTAGATGGCTGATGGGGGGATGGTTGGAAAATGGATCAAGAAAGAAGAGGGGTGTGACAAGAGAAGTCAGGGCTTTCCCTAATGGACATCGGAACTTGGGTCAAATTAAGGTTGTCTTAAACGAAGGCCCTATTATGGATGGAATCAAATAACCAAAGGAATGGACTCCTCTCTCATAGCTAGTGTGGTCAA
This sequence comes from Cunninghamia lanceolata, assembly GCA_027924645.1. Classification (NCBI taxonomy): domain Eukaryota; kingdom Viridiplantae; phylum Streptophyta; class Pinopsida; order Cupressales; family Cupressaceae; genus Cunninghamia; species Cunninghamia lanceolata. The sequence continues at coordinate 20,428,457 of BSBN01000429.1, read as the reverse complement.
TTATTGGCCAGGAAAGGACCATATTCTAAAATGGTGCAAATTAAACTAGGGATTGGAGATCAGAATTGAATTTCTTCCTAAAAGATAGTTCCTGGCTGATTTGAATTTAAGTAGGATAAGGCTAAGATCTTGAAGGAAGGCCATAGAATTATTTTTGAAGGAATGTGAACCTAACTTCAATGCCACCAAACACAAGATCTCAAATGCTTATGTTTGGCTATGCTTATACAATCTCCCAATTGAATACTGGGACCCTAGAATTCTAATTTCAATAGGGGGAATCTCTAGAACTTTCATATCTATGGATGATGAGGCATTAAATGACAATGATGAGTGATATGTTGAGAATCTGTGTTTTGATAAACCCCAACAATTCATTCCCTAAACAAGTGGCTCTGAAATCAAGTCTCAACACTTGGAGCTTGAAGTTCGTAGATTCAAAGTGAAAAGTTTGGAACAAAATCTCTCTAGAAAAGTCAGATGGATACTAAAGGTGGAATAGAAAGTCTTTAGGGAAGTCTTCTTAGAAGATGGGAGTGTTGGAAGGTTAGGAACCAAAAAATAGAGTAAACTAACAGTTATCAAAAGACCATTGCAATAGCATTTAATAAAATGTGGTACCAATTAAGTGATGATAAGGCATAAAGATGGTGTAAGAAAGACATGCCTCTAAACTAATAGAAGGATATATGAGCATCTGACCTCATGGCAAGAGAGAAAGAATAGGATAGATAGGAAGAAAAGGGAAAATAAGAGAGGAAGAGAGAAAATAAAATAAGAATAGTTGATCAGGAATATATAATAGATGCTACCCAAGCATACATGATGTGTATATCTATGCTTGCAATGAAGAATGTACATTGTATGAAGAATATATGATATGAATATATGAGCAGACCTATCTTATGATACTTACAAATGTGTAAAATTTATTGAATATATATGTTATGAATATGTTCAACCACGTGCTATTCTGATTTCCTTCTTATTGCATCACCCTGGGTTAATTTTTTTGACATAAATAATCTAACTGCAGGCTTGTATTTTAGTGTCAACATTTGGTTCCATTGCTAGGACCTTAGTTTGTGGTTGTATAAGAAGAGAAACTACAGAAATAAGGAAAGAAGTTTGCGGTAAAGAATACTACCAAATAAAGGAATATTAATAAAAATTATTATAGGAAGTGAAATGTGCATTCACACATACTAGGACCTTAACTCATGAGAGGGGTTAGGCACGTAGGCAGTGATAAATGGAATGGGGGGATTCCTGAAAAGATGTAATTGCTAAAGCAGGTTTGATGGAGCCACAATGCCATTAGGGATGAATAAAGAATTAATGAAATTCCAAATCAAAAACACCTATGGAAAAATGAGATAACAAGAAGTTGAGGGAAATTTTTGAAGAAATTATGATAGCTTATGAGATGCATGGAAACAAAAAGAAGGTTGAGACAAACCCAAGAAAGACAAAAAGACATCACATAAGGATGAAGAAGGAAAAGGAAGCCTCTTTAGAGCGTGATAGGAGGGCTACTGCTGAGAATGCTGAGAATGACAAGAGCTTTGAGAGTCCACCACCACAAGAACAACTGGTTACCGTTAAGCGTGCTAGGAGGGCTACTGCTAAAAGTGATGAGAATCCACCAACAGAGGGACAAATTGTTAATGAACCACTCAATAACAATGAAACATTTGAGCAACTAACTATATATATTAAAAGAGTAGAAGGAAAACTTGACCGAATTAGCAGATTGGATTAAAGGATATGATGAAGTTAAGGTGTCAATTAAGAGTGGGCTTGGAAGCAATAGTGCTCAACTAGGGTGTAGAAGCAAGGGTGGTTTGCCATTTGAAATTTTAACTTGTGAACCATATTTTGAACTAGGTCTGTCAAACATTAGGCCTGTATTTTATTATCAATAGGGAGCACACCTTACCCTAAGATCCAAGGAGAAGAGATCCCATTAAATTAAATTATGGTAGACATAATGGATCTGGGAAATATAGTAGAAGACTAAGGGTTGGATGTTTACAGAGGGTAAAGATTTCTCAATCTTTGGACATTGCTTTAAAGGAATTCAAATTTTTGGATCAAGTAGAAGATAGTCTGGTAGTGGAGTAATGGTTAATAGGGGGTTTGAGAGGTCATTGTGGCAGAGCCACAAGAAGTAGTTGATCCCAAAAAGAGGTGATTCCCTTTGACACTGAAGAGCATTAGATTCAGGAAGCTGAAGAAGATCCAAACTTTGGAATTGATGCCATGGATTCAACTAAAATAAGAACCATTCTTCAAAAGGAGTCCAAGAAATCCAAAGCTTCTTATGAAGAGGTGAGAAAGAAGGGACCTCCTTTTGATAAAGTCCTTAGATCTAAATATGGGGAAAATTGGTCATATTAAATTACCTAAGATGATTTTAAGAATTGGAAAGGGAAAGACCCTCCCTAGAGAGTAATAAATATTGTCACATGGAATGTTAGGGGCTTGATTGCCCCTAACAAAAGACACTTAATTAAGCATCAAATAGACTCTAGGATTCACATCATCTTATTTTAGGAAACCAAATTGAGTCACAAGAAGGCTAGAAAATACATAGACAAATGGATAAAATGGATAGGATCGTTCAAAGTAGTAGAGGGTTTGTTAGTGGGCCTTGGTGCAATATAATCTCCTATAACTATTGAAGTCAAGGAAATTGGGGCTGAAACTAATTGGCAAATGTTTAAGGTGACTAGTCTCAATTCTAAATTGAATTTCTTCTTATTAAATATCTACGTCCCTGTAGGTTATGTTCTAATTTGTGGACCAAGATTTTAGAAATTCTATCCAACCTTAAAAACAAATCTGTTATTTTGGGCAATGTTTTCAATGCAGTCTTGAATAACATTGACAAAAATGGGGTTGAATTTCATATAACCCAATCCTACAAAGACTTCTAATTTCATTCAAAGAAATAATTTGCTGGAATGTCTTCTAAAAAATGGATTTTATACCTGGATAAATAGGAGACAAGGTTTTTACAATATTGCTGAGAGGCTGGACCACTTTCCACTCTATTGGTTTTTCTTCTGAATCAGCATTAGGGTTTGCCAGTTCTAATGTACAGGCAGATTCAGCCAACTAAATACAGGAGGTTGCGTGAGCTCCTCCCCTTCACTTCTGGTTCTGCCGCACCAAGGGGGGGTGTCCCTATTTGATAAAAGTATGACCTTGACTAGCTCAATGACAGAAGGATATAACTTGACAGCAACAGGCATAATACTCTCATGTAAGGACCAAGATTTGTGTAACAAATCACAAGATTGGCAACATTCTTGGACATATGTGTCTGGTTAGGGATGAGAGCATGCAGGGGTTTCCTACTCCTAATCCTACAACTAACAGATGGAAGGATGAAATGGTTTGAATTGGTGTTTGGAATGATGGGACTTTCCTAGACCCATTAAATAGATAGATTCCTAAACCAGTGCCTTATCTAGGCAGCAGAGTCATATCTAAGAATGTAAATGTCTCCCCATGACAACACTAATTCATATCTAGCAGACCTGAGAAGAATGCTACTGCCTAACAGCAACATGTCCAAGAAAGAGTATTACTTATGATCATACTTAACAGATCCTATGATGCAATCTATTTTTATTTGTATCTGATCAAAAACCTATTTAACCACTCCTTGAGCAGATGTAATAAATCAGACACACAGTATGCATATACTGAAAAACTTGGAAGCCCTTGACAACCTTGTTTGAAAGGAAAACAAATGACATACAGGAGACAATCAGAAACAATACACACATAGGTGTTTTTCATTTAAAATCAATCTGCATAGAAAGTCATCATAGAGAAAATCATCATTTACAAGCCAAAATAGACTAGTACACTAGACTAAGGACTGAGTCTGTAGCAAAAAATGCCTTTCAAAATGTGAACACCTTATGTTCAGAGCCAAAGCCGAAAGCCCAAAAACATCCAACCTCTACAAAGTAACACAGTCAGACCATTTATACAGAACCGTGTACATTTTGCAATTAATTACATGGCTAGAAGTCAAAAATTCGCCAGATACATCCATCAGAAATGGCGCTCAGAAGTGATCAATGCAGCAGACAAGGGAGGCCTCGAGCCCTGTGCCGCCATCTGGAAGTCCTCATGCCAAAAATTGGGTACATGACTGTTCAACAACTCGCCCACGCCTTAGCACAATCGCCATTGATGGCTCAACCACCCACAGCCACCAAGAAAAGCGTGTTCAAGAATTTCCTGCCAAAAGACATTTCCTAGAAAGTTCAAATTATGTAGGAAGAATAATCCCACATGCACGGTGCAGAGACTTCCTTATCAATTTATAAGCGGGGCCACATGTATAATAAGCGTCGAGCGCTTTTGCCACGCTTGACCTAGGATCCTTCACCCAAAGCCCATCGCCAAGACCCAAGCCATCGGCACACCCCACAATTCTCCTGCCGTTCTCAATAGTCTCGCCGACAACACCTTCGCCATCGGCCAGACCAACACCGTCGGAGCATCCAAAAATCCTCTGGCCGACCTCAATAGTCTCACCGATGCCTACATCACATACACCCCCATCAGCCGGAGAAGAATCATCAGCCAAGCACAAATCTCCCTCGCCGATGCCTTCAGTCACGCCGACGCCTACCATTAATTCCATCATCGGCCAGAGAAAGACCATGTTACAACGATGTCCTTTGATCGGTGAGAAAATCATCATCGGCCAAGCACTCCACAGTCCATCCGATCATACAAGTCTCTCCGATGGCCAAGCAAAAACACACCCATTGCCAAGACAAAGGCTGTCGGCACAACAAAAATGACACTCGCCGATCTACCAAGTCTCTCCGATGGCATCCCATCGGCCAGATCAAACGCGTCGGCACAACTCAAAAAACTTCGATTGAGACCAAAAACACAAAGCCTTGAACCATTGAACCATTGAACCTTTGAGAAAAGGGTTCAAGCGGATGGTTCAAATGAGAGGTTCAACACCGATACCTACTCCGTCGGCAACACAAATGTAACCCCGTGAACCCATTGAACCGATGAACCGGTTCAACCCAATGGTTCAATGGTGAGGTTCAAACATCAAAACAATACTCCATCGGGTTGACTCTCGTCTATCGGCGCCACAAAAAACCCCTCGCCGACAATACTACTCTCGCCGATAGACATCCATCGGCCAAACATATGCCATCGGCCCAACATGAAACTCCTTCGCCGATAGCACAAAGTCACGGCGATATACAAAGAACACACCATGCTATTGACATGATCGCCAAGACACATGCAAACTCATGCCGATGGAGAAAACAAGAAGACCGCCTCCTTAAAAAGATGAATGCGGATGCTGAAAAATAATAAGGGGCCCCAAAACTTAGAAACTTTTTGGATTTTTTGGGAAGGTGCTTGCATGAAAATTGCTTGGAAACTGACAGTCAATTCAGGCATCAACAGTGGCTCTGTTTGAGGATGCATGCCTCTTGCAGGCATGGCAAGAACCGTAGAACTCTGGGATGCAGACCAGTCCCCTATCCATTGGGCACAGAGTCATGAAGTTACAATGATCTGCATCACCAATCAAACTTGATGACCTAAGGCCACCGAGAAAGGGAAAACCGATACTTCCCCTTGTCAAACACCTTATTTTCATCTACATGCACTGGGTCAAGCCTGAGAGTACTGCCATGATCTGACCACAAACAAACCTGGTCACTTGCAGATTCAACCTTCTGACTTAGTTTGTCACTATCAACTTTATGCAAACAACCCTCAGCATCAGGCAACAATTGGATGCAGAATGTATCAAGCAATGCATACTCACATGGTTTAGAACACAGGTTATCATCACTATGCATTACAAAATGATTTCCTAGCTGGACTAAAAATTGAAAGCACTCGAAGTCCACCACACAGCTAGGAAAATTAGAGCTCATTTCATATGCTGGCCTTTCAAAAGAAAAGCTTTCAAATTCACAATTGTGCACATCATGCACACAATAAATAGCAGCATCAAACTGGAAAAGATCAGGCTCTGGCGTCTCTTTCAAATCAGGCACATTTTCACAGTCACTTACCTGATGTATGTTGTTTCCCCTTTCATCAGGATGAGAAACAGAATCCAAGTCAAAAACAGTGTCTAAACCTTCACCATACTCAAATAGACCCTCATCACCATATGTGTGAAAAATGGGTGATCCAGGTACATCAGCTTGATCATAATATGCCATTTGTTCATGGGCAGCAGAGCACACATCTTCATCACCAATGGATTCACTCTGTGGAGGAGTATCAACCTATGTGTCATAAGCAAAACAGTCATCAAACAAAGAACAATCATGCTCTGCACTAGCACTTGTTCCAATCTTCGACTGCTCTTCATGATCTCCATGTGTTTGGAAAGAAGGTAATGGTTCACACATGGAACTATTTCTCTGTTTGCTTATATCTTCTCTGTCTTGAGTACAATGCTCACAATTATCTCCACAGGTCCATTCCAAAAGTTGCTCATTACTGTCCACAACCTCATTGTTGCTCTCATGGTCAGTTGCCTCAATGTTGCAATGGGAGTCACCACTGATCCTTTCATTGGCATCCTCAACTGGTGAACAATCCAGTTGAGCAGTATTGTTAGCATTATGTTCAAATACAACAGTCTCAACCTCTATGCTTTCATTTTCATTTTTATCTACACGTGATGCCTTAATTATTTGGTCATTTGCAGCTTCACAACCATTTCTCACACCAAGGCCTGGAGATAGGGATTTCTGCATATGCTCATTTCTGATTTTTTCTACGTTTTCTACGAACTTGTATGCCATCTGCATACTTGTTACCTTGAAATCCCTCAGTACTGCACTAGAACCCTCCTCAAAAGCCTTAAAGAATATGCCAACACAGGCTGAAGTGTCAGGTCTGAAGACTTCTGGGATCTGTGAAAGGGCTACTGCAAACCTATGACTGAAATCAATACATAGCTCTTTATCTTGTTTTCTGATTTTCATCAATTCTGCAACAAGATCAGCAGGTTCTTTTGCAAATTCCTTTTTGAAACAGTCAGTAAACTCATCCCAACAGGCAAAAAATCTCTTTGGAAAGCTCAAATACCAGTCTTTTGCTTTTGCATCAAGGGACCTAACAAAAAACTTCATCCACACATCCTCATCTCTAAATGAATGTTTTCCCATGAAACTGTGAAAATTTTGGATATGTGCATTCCCATCACATACACTGTGACCACTAAATCTAGGCATCTGACAGTATATCCCAACAGGCATACTTTCTGCTTTATAATCAACCCATGACAAATCTAATTGGTCATATAAAGGATCAAAAGGGCTGACAAGAGGTTTAGCTTTCTGACTGGCAGACACAACAAAGTTATCATGATTTAATTGGGCCTGCCTAGCCTCTAAGAATATCAACCTATTTTTCATCTCTTCTATTCTTTTATCCAACAAGTCATCCCCCTTTTGACTGAGTATGGGTGTATATATATTTGGATTCATGAAATTTCTATTTTCAGACATCCTTTGCATTCCTAAGACCTATAGCCTCCCCTGGCATCTAACCTATGCAATAAAACAACAATTACAAGTAGGAAGGAGCAAGGTACCTTTTCTCATACAGATGCTAAAGTTTGAACAGCACATTTTTTGTCACAACACACACATCAACTTTTCATGTGCACTTGAATCTTTTGCAGAGTTGCCACCTCTCCAGAGAGGACAAAATTTACAGCAGCTGAAAGCTCATCAAATATGTTTTTGAGTTCATTCCACCAGTAGAGCATCATCATTCACATGAAAGACTCCCCAGCAGAGTCACCATTTTTGTTAGTTTTTCTTCTGAATCAGCATTAGGGTTTGCTAGTTCTAATGCACAGGCAGATTCAGCCAACTAAATACAGGAGGTTGCGTGAGCTCCTCCCCTTCACTTCTGGTTCTGCCGCACCAAGGGGGGTGTCCCTATTTGATAAAAGTATGACCTTGACTAGCTCAATGACAAAAGGATATAACTTGACAACAACAGGCAGAATACTCTCATGTAAGGACCAAGATTTGTGTAACAAATCACAAGATTGGCAACATTCTTGGACATATGTGTCTGGTTAGGGATGAGAGCATGCAGGGGTTTCCTACTCCTAATCCTACAACTAACAGATGGAAGAATGAAATGGTTTGAATTGGTGTTTGGAATGATGGGACTTTCCTAGACCCATTGAACAGACAGATTCCTAAACCAATGCCTTATTTGGGCAGCAGAGTCATATCTAAGAATGTAAATGTCTCCCCATGACAACACTAATTCATATCCAGCGGACCTGAGAAGAATGCTACTGCCTAACAGCAACATGTCCAAGAAAGAGTATTACTTATGATCATACTTAACAGATCCTATGATGCAATCTATTTTCATTTGTATCTAATCAAAAGCCTATTTAACCACTCCTTGAGCAGACGCAATAAATCAGACACACAGTATGCATATACTGAAAAACTTGGAAGCCCTTGACAACCTTGTTTGAAAGGAAAACAGATGACATATAGGAGACCATCAGAAACAATACACACATAGGTGTTTTTCATTTAAAATCAATTTGCATAGAAAGTCATCATAGAGAAAATCATCATTTACAAGCCAAAATAGACTAGTACACTAGACTAAGGACCGAGTCTGTAGCAAAAAATGCCTTTCAAAATGTGAACACCTTATGTTCAGAGCCAGAGCCGAAAGCCCAAAAACATCCAACCTCTACAAAGTAACACAGTCAGACCATTTATACAGAACCGTGTACATTTTGCAATTAATTACATGGCCAAAAGTCAAAAATCCGCCAGATACATCCATCAGAAATGGCGCTCAGAAGTCATCAATGTAGTAGACAAGGGAGGCCTCGAGCCCTGTGCCGCCATCTGGAAGTCCTCATGCCAAAAATCGGGTACATGACTGTTCAACAACTTGCCCACGCCTCAGCAGAATCGCCATTGATGGCTCAACCACCCGCAGCCACCAAGAAAAGCGTGTTAAAGAATTTCCCGCCAAAAGACATTTCCTAGAAAGTTCAAATTATGTAGGAAGAATAATCCCACATGCACGGTGCAGAGACTTCCTTATCAATTTATAAGCGGGGCCACATGTATAATAAGTGTCAAGCGCTTTTGCTGTGCTCGACCCACGATCCTTCACCCAAAGCCTATCGCTAAGACCCAAGCCATCGGCACACCCCACAATTCTCCTGCCGATCTCAATAGTCTCGCCGACAACACCTTCGCCATCGGCCAGACCAACACCGTCGGAGCATCCAAAAATCCTCTGGCCGACCTCAATAGTCTCACCGATGCCTACATCACATACACCCCCATCGACCAGAGAAGAATCATCAGCCAAGCACAAATCTCCCTCGCCGATGCCTTCAGTCACGTCGACGCCTACCATCAATTCCATCATCGGCCAGAGAAAGACCATGTTACAACGATGTCCTTTGATCGGCGAGAAAATCATCATCGGCCAAGCACTCCACAGTCCATCCGATCATACAAGTCTCTCCGATGGCCAAGCAAAAACACAGTCGTCGCCAAGACAAAGGCTGTCGGCACAACAAAAATGACGCTCGCTGATCTACCAAGTCTCTCTAATGGCATCCCATCGGCCAGATCAAACGCGTCGGCACAACTCAAAAAGCTTCGACTGAGACCAAAAACACAAAGCCTTGAACCATTGAACCATTGAACCTTTGAGAAAAGGGTTCAAGCGGATGGTTTAAATGAGAGGTTCAACCGAGAAGTTCAACGCCGATACCTACTCCGTCGGCAACACAAATGTAACCCCATGAACCCATTGAACCGATGAACCGGTTCAACTCGATGGTTCAATGGCGAGGTTCAAACATCAAAACAATACTCCATCGGGTTGACTCTCGTCTATCGGCGCCACAAAAAACCCCTCGCTGACAATACTACTCTCGCTGATAGACATCCATCGGCCAAACATATGCCATCGGCCCAACATGAAACTCCTTCACCGATAGCACAAAGTCACGGCGATATACAAAGAACACACCATGCTATTGACATGATCGCCAAGACACATGCAAACTCATGCCGATGGAGAGAACAAGAAGACCACCTCCTCAAACAGATGAATGCGGATGCTGAAAAACACTAAGGGGCCCCAAAACTTAGAAACTTTTTAGATTTTTTGGGAAGGTGCCTGCATGAAAATTGCTCAGAAACTGACAGTCAATTCAGGCACCAACACACTCTTTGATAATTAGATTGGATCGAACTGTATCTGTCAACAATATTCTTTCATTCACAAGGCTTGACCATTTCCTGGTACAAATTAAAATTTTGGAGGATGGGCCCAAAGCAACCCATTTAAGGTTTGAGCAAATGTGGCTTCATGATCCAAATATTTATTCCAATGTCTAACAATGGTAGAACAATGCCTCTAAAAATTAGGGAACAAAGATGTTCACTTTCTTCCAAAAATGGTGTACATAAAAAAGTGTCTAAAACAATGGAACAAGGAACATTTCAAGACCATTTTTGAACAAAAACAAGATGTGGAAAAGGAACTATGTGAGGCCTACCCTTATTACAACTTTTGTTTTGATTATGAGACTTGTTGTATGGACTATATTTTGACATGTGGGCATTTTGGATACTGTTGATCCCATATATTTAGACATTCGTTGACTTTATTTTATGCTTTAATTAGATAGATGAGTTATATTATGATGATGCTATATCTTTACATGCTAGATTATATTTTGATTCTATGATGTAGAATGTGTTATTATAATTGATGCAATTGAAATAGTTTAGTGAGATAATTGAATTGATGAAATACTATGTGATTTATGTTTTCATGATCTTGATTGTGATATTGGAAATATAATTGATTTGAGAATCAAGTAAATTGTATCATGTGATATATCTGAGAATGTATGTACTTGTACGATCATGTGTGTACGTAATTTAATTTGCTTCAGGTATGATATACTTTGGGCTATTGATGTGTTTGTGTAGTGTGCAGGTATTTTCCATGGCTAATGGAAACTGGAGGTCATACAAATAACCCTGAGTAAATATCCCTGTAAAACCAACCTAGTCCCTAAGGTGGACTAAGATTAATTGTGTGTGATCATGAATGTAAAGTGTTTACTTTTGATTTTGATTTTTTAATTTGAGTCATCTAAGGTTGACTTAGATTGAGTAGTTGGTGAGTTGTCATCTATGTGTCATTTTCGTTCATAAAGTTTATGGGCTTTTTAATTGATTTTTTTGAAATTTTTAAGGTTAATTTCATGTGTTTAAGGGGCCTAGGTCAAGTACCTATGGTTTAGGTACCTTGTAGACTTCAAATCATGAGTTTTAACTCATATTTGACCCCTCTTTTTAACCTTAGGAGTTATGCGGCGAGATTTGAATTTTGGGTTAAGGATTGGAAGACTTGTCTCATTCAATCCCACAACCCAAGATTCTTAAGTGGGCTTGGGGTAATCCCAAGGGTCTCACATGTGTGAGAACACCATGTAAGAACCCTTTGGATGAGAACCCCCAGTACTTCCCTCTTCCCCATGCCTCACACATGTGTGAGGAGAAATATGGGAAAAAGTGCCTTGGAGAAGGAATGAGAGGTTGACAAGTGTCACCTCTCTACTCCTCCATACCTCACACATGTGTGAGAGCACTTGTGGGAAGTTGTGCATGTGAGAATGAATGGGAAGGTGACAAGTGTCACCTCCTCATCCACTGGGAAGGTGACAAGTGTCACCTCCTCATCCACTGGGAAGGGTTTTGAAACCCTATATATCTCCCTCTTGTTGAGAGGAGAAGGGTTCTTTCTTTTTTGGTTTTGATTCTTGACTTTGGGAAGGAGAGCTTGGGCTTGGAGAGGAGAAATTATTGCAAGGATCTCGGAGTTAGGCTCTTGGAGCTCTTCACCAACATCCTTCAACACTTGAGGCTTGAGAGGTAGGCTCGCAAGGCTTCAAGCCTTTCTTAATCTTGTTATTTCTTTATATATGCATGAAGTATGTTATGTTTTGTGTTTTTGTTAGTTTTCTTATTGTTGTAAAGGGTTTGGGGTTGTATTTGTGAGATCTCCATGTGAGAGAGCTCACCATGTGTTGGGTAAGAGAGGATAGAACCTCCTCGGGGAAAACCCTCTCCTTGTAGAGGTATTTTGATGGCTATGGCCTTGGTTATGGAAAGATGTTATGGTTTTTGTGTATGGCAAGAGTGCCTTGGTATATTTGGTGATGTGTAATAACAAGAGACCATGTGTTGGAGTATTTTGAGTATGAGTATTATTGGTTGGTTTCCCCCTTGACTTGAGTGAGAACACCATGTAAGAACCCTTGGGAAGAGAACCCCAAGTACTTCCCTCTTCCCCATGCCTCACACATGTGTGAGGAGAAATATGGGAAAAAGTGCCTTGGAGAAGGAATGAGAGGTTGACAAGTGTCACCTCTCTACTCCTCCATATCTCACACATGTGTGAGAGCACTTGTGGGAAGTTGTGCATGTGAGAATGAATGGGAAGGTGACAAGTGTCACCTCCTCATTCATTGGGAAGGTGACAAGTGTCACCTCCTCATCCATTGGGAAGGGTTTTGAAACCCTATATATCTCCCTCTTGTTGAGAGAAGAAGGATTCTTTCTTTTTTGGTTTTGATTCTTGACTTTGGGAAGGAGAGCTTGGGCTTGGAGAGGATAAATTATTGCAAGGATCTTGGAGATCTTCACCAACATCCTTCAACAGTTGAGGCTTGAGAGGTAGGATCGCTAGGTTTCAATCCTTTCTTAATCTTGTTATTTCTTTATATATGCATGAAGTATGTTATGTTTTGTGTTTTTGTTAGTTTTCTTATTGTTGTAAAGGGTTTGGGGTTGTATTAGTGAGCTCTCCATGTGAGAGAGCTCACCATGTGTTGGGTAAGAGAGGATAGAACCTCCTCGGGGAAAACCCTCTCCTTGTAGAGGTATTTTGATGGCTATGGCCTTGGTTATGGAAATATGTTATGGTTTTTGTGTATGGCAAGAGTGCCTTGGTATATTTGGTGATATAAGTATTTAATAACAAGAGGCCATGTGTTGGAGTATTTTGAGTATGAGTATTATTGGTTGGTTTCCCCCTTGAGTTGAGTGAGTCCACTCTCTCTCCCTTAAAATCCATGTTGTATGGATTTAGTTTGTCAATCTCCTTGGGTGGGTTTGTTGTTGTGTTTTTATTTGTGTGTGTGTGTGCTTGAAAACCCCATTGTGTGAGCATGCACCTGGTTATCTTGTGGGCCTCCTAGCTCGGGTGTGGCTTGCTTGCAAGCCAACAGCTGGGAGGTGAGCTTCCCTTAGCCTTGGGAAGACTTTCTTTGTTATGTAGGTTTAGCTCTTGGAGGAGAGTTTGAGTTTGGGCTTCATGAAGGAAAAGAAGGTATTTAGTTTTTTGTGTAAAAATAAAGGCAATGTGTATGCCTTGGCTCTTGGAGTCTTGTAAGGGTTTTATGATTCAAGAGAGTAAATCTCTCTTTGGAAAGTCCCATGTATTTAAATCCTCTTGTAAATATTTGTTCATTTTTAATAAAATGTATGGTATTGGAGTTATTACAATCTTGATCTTTTGAAAACAAAAACAAAAATGGTGTGGAAAATAAATCTCTCTCTCTCCCTATATTTTTATATTCTAAGTATGCGAGCTTGCTAGAAAAGAAAACAAAAATACCTTGCTTTGGATTATTTGAAGAATGAAATAAAGGAGACCTATTGCTTTAACAAAATAATAACTATGGTTATCTTGGTAGAAAAGAAATTAATTTATTTGCCTACCTTAATGGTTTCTTTGAGGTGAAAAATAAATACACACACACACACACATATTTTCATATATATGTTTTATTTTAAACCTTACTGTTTTATTTAATTGTTCTTTGTTTTTTTTTAAAATATACAGAGATAATATTAATATATATATATATTACTATTAATATTATAGCTATTTATAATAGTTTTTAAAGTGCATATGGTAAAGAGACCGAGTAGCATTGAAAATGTGTTAGGTTTTCTTTAAAAAAAAATGTAGCAAATATAAGAAAATTGCAGGCATTGCCGCCACTGCGTATGAGGCAGGGCCAGGGGTATGGGGCTATAGGGCCCCGACCCTCCTACAGAGCCTTGGCTCTATGGGTGGGGCAGGGTCCTCTGCCTTGGCCCGCAGACCGTGTCCTGCATAGGGCATAGGCCATGGGCCCACGGACTCCGGCCGTCCCTTCGCCCCTTTTACTCAGAACCCTCTCTATTTTTTGTCATGATCTCTGTGTATCATTTAATTCGGCCCTCTACTAAATTTTAATATTGTGGTCTTTCTTTATAATGTTTATTATTATTTTATTTTGTGGATATATATATATACTCTCTGTTTATATATATTATATTATATATTCATAAACATGAGTATCTCTCTCTCTCTGTGTAAATTCTAGAGAGCTTTTTATTGAAAAGAAAAACAAATAAATCTATTGGGAGAACTTTTTGGATGCTTTAAAACTTAACAACAAACTTTTGAAACATAGAAAACATGGAAAAATAAAAGATTTGGAAAAACAAACATTACCCTGTAGGATTGCATAAAGGAAAAGCAAAGAGACATGGAAGTATAAAAATAAATAGTTAGAAATCAAAAACTTGGGAAAATAAGCTTCCCACTTGGGGAAGGGATTTTCCCTCGTTCATTCCAACTTGCAACCTACATCCAACCAAAACAAAAAGGCAAACTTGTGAGGACATATGAGAAATATTCTTGCTTTTATAAACTAATTTTTAGGGCATGATGTGATGCCCTAGTTTTAGAGAATGTTTTAACTTTAAACCTCTTGTTATTTCTTTTAACCTCACTTAAAGTAAGTTGTGTCAATTTATTACTTAAGCTTCATAGTTGTGATTAATTCCTTCCTCTAATTTATTTGCTATAGTTCTATAGTTCAAATGTGTTATTTAAATTGTTTTAGTATAAATGTAATAGTTCGATAGTTGATGCTATAGATTTATTCAATTCATTTACTTTAATTTTTTAATAGCTCTATAGTTGGGGAAATTATTTAGTTTTATTGTACCTCGCATAGTTGATATAGTGGTGTTATGCTGCTAAAATTTTAGTGAAATTAAACCCCTAGTAATGTTATGTTGACAATCTTTTCGTGAAACCAGTATAGGATTAGTGATGTAATTTTTAGGGCAAATTGCAGAGATGTTTATTTAATTAATTTATTTCATTATTTAACTTTCCCATTTAATTATATGTGGATAAATGTTTTTATTAAAGGCTTTGAATCTTGTTATTATCTTGAATAAATTTAGATGGTTATTATGGTATATCTATCTTTATCATGTTAGTTTCTACATTTTAATGTTAATCTAGTTGATAGTTTATTTCTAGGGAACTAGGTTTCGACTTGGTCGAAACCGATTCACCTTCATGTAGGAAACCCTAGGGTTGACCTTCCTAGATGGAAACCACCCCTCTTAGCGATGCTTTTTGCAACGCACACCCCCTTAGTTTCTATCATTATCATAGGGATTGCGAAACGATTTTCGCATCATCTCGCACCAGTTTGACTTCCTTGCCTTTGTGTGACGCGCCTAACGTGTGTTGTGAATACAACCATGTTATGTGCATGTGTCACTGAGCATGCATGTTGCACGCGAGGGCGTTTTAGAGTCAGGTGGGAATAATTTTTGATATTTCGTGTCATGACCACATAACAAATGTGGGCATGACATGTGGTTATCATGTCATGACCACATGGCAAATGTGGGCATGACAGTTGGTATCAGAGCCCTAGTTTAAACACTAGGCATTGAGGGCATATTATTTATTTCACAATTTGTTTTAATTTTAGGCACCTTGTTCATGTAGGATGCCACCTACAGCCAGGAGAGGACGCTCTCGCATCAGTGATTCTAGTGAGGCTCAGCCATGAGCCACGTATTCTGCGTCACCATCTAAAGCTCAAAACCAAGAGATACCTACTGACATAGGGCCTTAGATACTATAGGCACTTCAGGCTATTTTGGTGAGGCTACCACCTGTTGCGGATGGACCGCGAGTGGAGATACCAGTAACGTTAGCCGAGGATCACGCATCATCATGGAGAGAGCAGAGCAAGAGTCCTCCGCTGTGTCAAGAGGATCATGAGTAGGAGATCATCGTGGAGTCAATTCACTATGACCCCTTGGGTTTTAGCTAGTGGGTTGAGGCAAAGGTTCAAGTTCGGGGCCACCGCAACCCTTAAGATTATATTAGGGATTTGCTTTAGCTGAATCTACCTACTTTTGTGAGAGCTATTGAGGGAGCTGAGGCTGAGGCTTGGCTCATTAGCTTGGATTGGTGCTTTGAATTACATCCTTATGGGAGCAACACAAAGACCTGAGTCGCAGTCCACTTGCTACGCAACTCTGCAACTACATGGTGGCACACTGAGGAGCACAAGCACCACCTTTCCCTAGACACTCTTTCTTGGAGTACTTTTTTTGAGTGCTATAAGGTGCAATACCTATCAGAGCATTACCGACAGCGCCGCATCGACGAGTTTCATGACTTACCACAATGGGGATCGACAGTGGCTCAATATGAGAGATGATTTATAGAGTTGTTGCAGTATGCAGAGTATCTTCAGGATGAAAAGCTTATTGTTAATAAGTTCATTAGAGGCTTGAATCCCAGGATAGTAGGACCAGTGTGAATGGCTGATCCCCAGACCATGAGTGAGGCCGCCGAGAAGGCATACATTATTGAGGAGATTCATGGGCGGAACCATGAGTCACACACACAATATCAGAATCGTAGCCAATAGTAGGATCATGGGTTTCATAGACCCCCAACCCCTCAAAAGGGTGGTTATAGAGCTACATCATTGTCTCCTAGGCCTCCACAACAATATAGGTCTAGAACCCAACAAAGGAAACAAGGTGGCCTCAATTGAGGATGGCACTCTTAGGGACCATGTAGAGATCAGAGACATCAGGCACAGGCTGCAGGACTAGCATGTTCACAGAAGTCTTATAGAGGCACCCAGAGAAGTGCAGGTCGATTAGGAGCTCAGCAGTCGAGTAGGAAACAGTCAGTGCACATTCAGTTGAGAGGACCATGCTACGTATGTGGTGGCACTGGGCACTTAGCTAGAGAGTGTCCCCAGGGGTATATAGTAGGAGGACAACGCACTGGAGGTTCTGAGCAAACTGTAGGAGACGTGGATAGGTCCCACCATGTGTTTGCAGTGGTTGATAACCACCAGGCTGATTATCAGGCTTTGGTCATTGAGACACCAAGTATGATTGGAGATATTCCTATTACTATATTGTTTGATTTTAGAGCTTTAGACTCCTTTATATCTCCATTGTTAGTGGAGCGTTGCAGGATGGTGGCCTCTAGGCAGGACGTTAGGTGGGGGGTCAAGTTAGCCATAGGGGCCAAGATGGTCATAGAGTCAGTGGTTCAGGATTGTGAGCTAGCACTTGGAGCCTTCGTTATGGTTGTAGACCTTAGGGTCATACCATTAGGATCTTATGGAGTGGTTCTAAGCATGGATTGGCTTGTGGCTCATAGAGCCAAGCTTGATTGTCGCTGGAAGGTGATAGGTTGCCTCGATGAACATGGCACAACAAGAAAGATTGTGGGAATTCAAAAGCCCATAGCCTTGTGTATGATTTCTGCTAAACAACTTAAGCATTGTATGCGGAAGAGATGCCAGATGTTTGCAATCATGGTTAGTGATAGATCAGAGGATGAGTCAGAGACTTCACTTGATGACCACCCCATCCTTAGGGAGTTTGTAGATGTTTTTCCACCTGAGCTTCCAGGGATGCCACCTCACTGAGAGGTAGATTTTCACATTAATCTTGTATCAGGTGCCGAGCCAGTGTCTCATGCACCATACAAGATGACTACTCATGAGCTTATGGAGCTCAAGATTCAGCTAGAGGAGTTTCTAGTGAAGGGTCACATTCGACCTAGTGTCTCACCTTAGGGCGCACCGGTCATCTTTGTTAAGAAGGATGGGTCTCTTCGTCTATGCATGGATTACACGCAGTTGAATAAGGTGACGGTGAAGAACTGTTATCCTTTGCCTAGGATCGATGACTTGTTTGATCAGATGCAGGGAGCCAGAGTGTTCTCTAAGATAGACCTGAAGTTGAATTACCATCAACTATGTACTAGAGAGGAAAATATTCATAAGACAACCTTTCAGACTCGTTATGGTCAGTATGAGTTCACAATGGTACCCTTCGGTTTGACAAACGCCCCTGCAGTCTTCATGAGTCTCATGAATGGGGTGTTTCACACTTACCTAGATTGGTTCGTGTTAGTATTCTTTGATGACATATTGATTTATTCAGGGACTAAGGAGGAGCATGAGGAGCACTTGCATCAGGTATTACAATGTTTGCATGATCAGTAGCTTTATGGCAACTTTGCGAAGTGTGCCTTCTTCCATTTAGAGGTTCAGTATTTGGGGCATGTTCTATCTAGAAATGGTATCTCAGTAGATCCATCAAAGATTAGAGCAATCATGGATTGGCCAATACCTACCAGTGTGACAGAGGTGAGGAGCTTCATGGGATTAGTAGGTTATTATCACTGGTTTGTTGAGGGCTTCTCTAGGATAGCTCATCCTATCACTTCTCTTCAGCGGAAAGAGAAGAACTTCTTGTGGACTGAGCAGTGTGAGAGAGATTTTGGAGTTCTCAAGGAGCATCTCACTAGCACTCTTATTCTAGCAGTACCTGACCCAATAGTAGATATGATGGTATGCACTAATGCATCATTAGAGGGACTAGGCACAGTCCTTATGCAGGATGGTCGAGCGATCGTGTATGAGTCGTGAAAGCTTAAGACCCATGAGTTGAACCACCCTACTCATGATTTAGAGCATGCATCTGTAGTTCATGCTCTAGTTAGATGGAGACATTTCCTTTTGGGACACTATTTTGAGTTACACTTAGACCATCATAGTCTTCAGTATATCTTCACGTAGTCAAATCTAAATGCCCGCCAACGACGTTGGATGGAGTTCTTGTGCAATTATGACTTTGATGTGCATTACATCAAGGGTAAGGAGAACATGGTTGCCAATGCCTTGAGTTGGAGGTGACACGAGATCCTAACCTTGACCTTGAGCATAGATTTGAGAGGGCGCATCTTGCAACATCTACCAGAGGATGAGTGGTTCCTTGAGGTTCAGTAGGAGATTTAGTCACAGAGTGCCCTTAAGGGCAAGTTTGCAGGTTATTCCATTGAGGTAGATAGACTTTTATGGCATCGACTTTGCATCTATGTACCCCTTGCAGGTGATCTTCGCACAGTAGTTTTGACAGAGGCTCATAGAGCACCTTATGCAGCACATCCTAGGGTAAAGAAGATGCACACCAATCTTAGTTATATCATTGGGTAGGGATGAGACGTGACATAACAGAGTTGGTAGCTTGTTGCCTTGAGTGCCAAAGGGTCAAGGTTGAGCATCAACATCTAGTAGGACTTCTTTATCCCCATTTCCATGGACTTCATAGTTGGTCTTCCTTTGTCATCTCGCCGCCATGATGCCATGATGGTGACGATTGACAAGTTGACCAAGGTGGCACATTTTTCACTGGTACGTACGATGTACAATGCACATGCAGTGACAAGAGTCTTCTTGAATGATATAGTGAGACTTCATGGAGTTCCTCATTGCATCATTTCAGATAGAGATTCAATTTTCACATCAACTTTTTGGAGAGCACTACATTAGGTGTTGGGCACTCAGCTCAACTCCAGTTCAGCATATCACCCCAAGATAGATGGGTAGACTGAGAGGGTGAATCAGGTTCTAGAGGACATGCTTTTCATGTATGTTATGGATCACCAATCAAGATGGGAGGACTATCTGTATCTAGTTGAGTTTGTCTACAATAATGGGTATCACAGTTCGTTAGGTATACCTCCTTATCAGGCCTTGTATGGCAGGCCTTGTAGGACTCCATTGAGTTGGGACCGTATTGAGGATAGAGTTGTGATTGGATCAGAGTTGGTACACGACATGGAGCAGTAGGTCACATTGATTAGACAACGATTGCAGGAGGCACAGGATCGTCAGAAGAAGTATGCCGATGCCAAGAGATTGGATCAGAGCTTCTCGGTTGGCGACAAGGTGTTCTTGAGAGTGTGGCCGCATAAGAGTCCAATCCGTTATGGAAAGGGCTCTAAAATTGCACCAAGATTTGTTAGACCTTTTGAGATTTTGGAATGGATAAGACATGTAACTTATTGTCTAACCTTGCCACATAGCCTATCGCGTATCCACGATGTCTTTCATATATTTGTGTTGAGGCGTTATGTATCTGGTGTGGCTCATGTGTTGGATTGGGGTGCTCTATAAGTAGAGTCAGACGAGAAGTTAGCTTTGGAGCCTATTCGCATCTTGGCTCATTGAATGTTGGCCCTTCAAGGACGAGAGTTGGACCAGGTTAGAGTACAATGTGACCGCTATGATGAGGTTTCAACCACTTGGGAGGACGCTACACGTTTGAGGGAACTCTACCCTCATCTATTTGCTGACTTCCAGGAGGAAGTTTAGTCATAGGGGGGAGGATGTGAGGCCTACCCTTATTACACGTTCTGTTTTGATTATGAGACTTGTCGTATGGACTATATTTTGACATGTGGACATTTTGGGGACTATGTTTCCTGTATATTTAGACATTCGTTGACTTTATTTTATGCTTTGATTAGATAGATGAGTTATATTATGATGATGCTATATCTTTACATGCTAGATTATATTTTGATTCTATGATGTGGAATGTGTTATTATAATTGATGTAATTTAAATGGTTTAGTGAGATACTTGAATTGATGAAATACTATGTGATTTATGTTTTCATGATCCTAATTGTGATATTGGAAATATAATTGATTTGAGAATCAAGTAAATTTTATCATGTAATATATCTGAGAATGTATGTACTTGTACGATCATGTGTGTGCATAATTTAATTTGCTTCGGCTATGATAGACCTTGGGCTATTTATGTGTTTGTGTAGTATGCAAGTATTTTCCATGGCTAATGGAAATTGGAGGTCATACAAATAACCCTGAGTAAATATTCCTGTAAAACCAACCTAGTCCCTAAGATCAACTAAGGTTAATTGTATTTGACCATGAATGTAAAGTGTTTACCTTTGATTTTGATTTTTTAATTTGAGTCACCTAAGGTTGACTTAGGTTGAGTAGTTGGTGAGTTGTCATCTATGTGTCATTTTCGTTCATAAAGTTTATGGGCTTTCTAATTGATGTTTTTTGAGTTTTTAAGGTCAATTTCATGTGTTTAAGGGGCCTAGGTCAAGTACCTACGGGTTATGTACCTTGTAGAGCTCAAATAATGAGTTTTAACTCATATTTCACCCCTCTTTTTAACCTTAGGAGTTAGGCGGTGAGATTTGAATTTTGGGTTAAGGATTGGAAGACTTGTGTCATTCAATCCCACAACCCAAGGTTCTTACGTGGGCTTGGGGGAATCCCAAGGGTCTCACATGTGTGAGCACACCATGTAAGAACCCTTGGGAAGAGAACCCCAAGTACTTCCCTCTTTCCCGTGCCTCACACGTGAGGAGAAATATGGGGAGAAGTGCCTTAGAGAAGGAATGGGAGGTTGACAAGTATCACCTCTCTACTCCTCCATATCTCACACGTGTGAGAGCACTTGTGGGAAGTTGTGCATGTGAGAATGAATGGGAAGGTGACAAGTGTCACCTCCTCATTCATTGGGAAAGTGACAAGTGTCACCTCCTCATCCATTGGGAAGGATTTTGAAACCCTATATATCTCCCTCTTGTTGAGAGGAGAAGGGTTCTTTCTTTTTTGGTTTTGATTCTTGACTTTGGGAAAGAGAGCTTGGGCTTGGAGAGGAGAAATTCTTGCAAGGATCTTGGAGTTAGGCTCTTGGAGCTCTTCACCAACATCCTTCAACACTTGAGGCTTGAGAGGTAGGCTCTCAAGGCTTCAAGCCTTTCTTAATCTTGTTATTTCTTTATATATGCATGAAGCATGTTATGTTTTGTGTTTTTGTGAGTTTTCTTATTATTGTAAAGGGTTTGGGGTTGTATTAGTGAGCTATCCATGTGAGAGATCTCACAATGTGTCAGGCAAGAGAGGAGAGAACCTCATCGGGGAAAACCCTCTCCTTGTAGAGGTATTTTGATGGCTCTGGCCTTGGTTATGGAAAGATGTTATGGTTTTTGTGTATGGCAAGAGTGCCTTGGTATATTTGGTGATATAAGTGTTTGATAGAAAGAGGCTATGTGTTGGAGTATTTTGAGTATGAGTATTATTGGTTGGTTTTCCCCTTCAGTTGAGTGAGTCCACTCTCTCTCCCTTAAAATCCATGTTGTATGGATTTAGTTTGTGAGTCTCTTTGGGTGGGTTTGTTGTTGTGTTTTTATTTGTGTGTGTGTGCTTGAAAACCCCATTGTGTGAGCATGCACCTGGTTATCTTGTGGGCCTCCTAGCTCGGGGGTTGCTTGCTTGCAAGCCAACGGTTGGGAAGTGAACTTCCCTTAGCCTTGGGAAGACTCTCTTTGTTATGCAGGTTTAGCTCTTGGAGGAGAGTTTGGGTTTGGGCTTCATGAAGGAAAAGAAGGGATTTAGTTTTGTGTGTAAAAATAAAGTCAATGTGTATGCCTTGGCTCTTGGAGTCTTGTAAGGGTTTTATGATTCAAGAGAGTAAATCTCTCTTTGGGAAGTCCCATGTATGTAAATCCTCTTGTAAATATTTGTTCATTTTTAATAAAATGTATGGCATTGGAGTTATTACTATCTTGATCTTTTGAAAAAAAAATGAAAATGGTGTGGAAAATAAATCTCTCTCTCTCTCTCTCTCTCTCTCTCTCTCCGTATATTTTTATATTCTAAGTATGTGAGCTTGCCAGAAAAGTAAAGAAAAATACCTTGCTTTGGATTATTTGAAGAATGAAATAAAAGAAACCCCATACTTTAACAAAATAATAACTATGGTTACCTTGGTAGAAAATAAATTAATTTATTTGCCTACCATAATGCTTTCTTTGAGGTGATATATATATGTACATTTTTTTAAAAATAGAGAACAATTTAATAAACCTTACTGTTTTATTTAATTGTTCTCTATTTTAAAAAAAATGTACAGAGATAATATATATATTACTATTAATATTATAGTTATTTTAAATAGTTTTTAAAGTGCATATGGTAAAGAGACCGAGTAGCATTGAAAATGTGTTAGGGTATTCTTTTAAAACAAAAATATAGCAAAAATAAAAAGATTGTCAGCGTTGTCGCCGCTGCCTATGAGGCAGGGCTAGGTGTACGGGGTCATAGGGCCCCGACTCTCCCATAGAGCCTCAACTCTGTGGGCAGGGTGGGGACCTCTGCCCAGGTCTGCTGACCACATCCTACACAAGGCACGGCCCATGGGCTCGCGGACTATGCAGTCCGCGGTCCGACTGGGCCTTCGCCCCTTTTACTTATAACACTCTTTATTTTTTCATGATCTCTGTGTATCATTTAATTCGGCCCTTTGCTAAGTTTCAATATTGTGGTCAATCTTTATAATGTTTATTATTATTTTATTCTATGGATATATATATATATATATATATATATATACATACACTCACACACACACACATGAGTATATCTCTGTGTGTGTGTAAATTCCAGAGAGCTTTTTATTGAAAACAAAAACAAATAAATCTATTGGGAGAACTTTTTGGTTTTAAACTTAACAACAAACTTTTGAAACATAGAAAACATGGAGAAAGAAAATATTTGAAAAAACAAACATTAACCTGTAGGATTGCATAAAGGAAAAGCAAAGAGACATGGACGTATAAAATAAATAGTTTGAAATTTAAATCTTGGGAAAATAAGCTTCCCACTTGGGGAAGGGATTTTCCCTCCTTCATTCCAACTTGTAACCTGCATCCAACCAAAACAAAAAGGTTAACTTGTGAGGACATATGAAAAATATTCTTTCTTTTAGAAACTAATTTTTAGGGCATGATATGATGCCCTAGGTTTTAGGGAATGTTTTAAATTTAAACCTCTTGTTATTTCTTTTAACCTCACTTAAGTTGTGTCAATTTATTACTTAAGCTTCATAGTTTTCATTAATTCCTTCCTTTAATTTATTTGCTATAGTTATGTAGTTCAAATGTGTTATTTAAATTGTTTTAGTTTAAATGTATTAGTTTTATAGTTGATGCTATAGATTTATTTAATTCATTTACTTTAATTTTGTAATAGCTCTATAGTTGGAGAAATTATTTAGTTTTATTTTACCTCTCTCATAGTTGATATAGTGGCATTGTGCTGCTAAAATTTTAGTGAAATTAAACCCCTAATAATGTTATGCTGGAGAAATTTGCGTAAAACAAGTATAAGATCAGTGATGTAATTTTAGGGCAAATTGTAGAGATGTTTATTTAATTAATTTATTTCATTATTTAACTTTCCCGTTTAATTATATGTGGATAAATGTTTTCATTGAAGGCTTTGAATCTTGTTATTATCTTGAATAAATTTATATGGTTATTATGGTATATCTATCTTTATCATGTTAGTTTTTGCATTTTAATGTTAATCTAGTTGATAGTCTATTTCTAGGGTTAAGTTTCAACTTGGTCAAAACCAATTCATCTTCACTTAGGAAACCCTAGGGTTGGTTCCTGGATGGAAACCACCCCTCTTAGCGACATTTTTTGTGACACACACCCCCTTAGTTGCTATCATTATCATAGGGATTGCAAAAGGAGTTTTGCATCATCCCACACTAGTTTGACTTCCTCGCCTTTGTGCGACATGCCTAACATGTGTTGCAAATACAACCATGTTACGTGCGTGTGTCACTGAGTGCGCATGTTGCGCGCGAGGAGGTTTTAGAGTCAGGGGGGAAATTTTTTTGATATTTCATGTCATGACCACATGACAAATGTGGGCATGACCTGTGGTTATCATGTCATGACCACATGGAAAATGTGGGCGTGACAAACTAGAAAATTTGAATGAAAATATTTTCAAAAATGGAATGGATCAATCAATGTATGAAAAGGAAAAATTCTTCCTTTATAGTAGTCTAAATTGTAGCAAGGGAAGAAATATTTTGGAGGTAAAAGTCATAGGAGGTTTGGTTAGGTGAAGGAGACAAAAATATAACTTTTTCCCACAACACAGTCAAGGCAAGACAAAGCATAAATAGAATATCAAGAATCAAGGATCAAAATGGGCTTGTTGTGGAGGACCCGAGTTAAATAAGATCTGAGGTGGTATTCTTATTTGAGAATGTTCTAAGAAATGGGTATAGATTTGATCTTATAAACTAATCTAAGTCATTGAAACTCATTCCTAGGCAGATTTCAAGTGAAGAAAATGAAATGCTCACTATCCCTTCTCAAAAGAAGAAATAAAATCGGTTGCATTCCAACTTCAATTAGAGAAAGCTCCTAGCCCTAACATCTTTTCAACTAGATTTTACCAAACTTTTTGGGGGATAATTCATAAAGATGTTTAGGTAGGAGTAGAGGAATTGTGGAGGAATTACGATCGCCGATGAGAAGCAAGTAGATGATAAGGAAACAAGGCAAGGGAAAGAAAAGATAAGTGTTCATCAACAGAGTGGGTAGTTCATGAATCAAGAAGTTAGCCGATTGGCAAAGTTACTGACAAGAAATGTAGAAGAAATTTTCTAAGGGAAGATCAAGTGCAAAAGGTTGAAGAAGTCGACGAAGTGGGCAGTTTGCGAACCTGTTGGTTCATCAATCGCCAAGTTTGTCGATAGGCAAACTCACTGACAAAAAGGGGCAGGTTCAAAGAAGGAGGAAGGGGCCAATGAAGATGCCATTACAAAGGAAGAATAGCTCATTATAGATAAAAAAAGACACAGAATGACAACCTTCTCTTCATAGTTGAATTGGGAATGAAAACGAGAGAGGTCCAGAAGAGGACACTGTCCATTAGATTCATATAGTTCTGGGAAATATCATGACGCCATGATCAAACATCAAGCACTTTAGCCAGACATTTAATGCAGACCTTTCATAATCAGACATCTCGTTGATTTGTTATATTTGGATCCTGTTACGATGTTTTATCATCCATCCAGATATCTCATCCGGATATCATGTTACACATTTGGTTACACTGCTTGTCTTTAGCTAGACATATTTAAAACTAGATATTCTATTTTCATTATCCAGATCTAGTTGTTGTTCACATTTGGTTGCAATGCTTCATTTCTAACCAAACATTTTTCTATCTGGATGTCCTGTTGATATATCCAGTTCTAGTTGCCTATTTCAAATTCCAATCGGACATCTCTAAAGCTGACATTCCAATTGGACATCTCCCAAGTAGACATTTTCCATCCAGATGCCTTATAGTGTGTCTTGTTGCTTGATCACATTCGGTTAGCTTGCAAAATGGCCCAAAAATGCCCAAAAACATGGGAAAACGTGCCGCCAACTCTCCAGATCACCATTAATGCAAAGTGGGTGGTTGAATTTGATGTTGTTAATGCAGTTGGTGGAGTTGGTGGGGTTTTCCCTCCCATTTCTCCATCCAATCCGAGTTGTGAAGGCTATAAATTAAAGATAAAAACTCTTTTCAAGTGTTGGTCATTTTGACATTTTTTAGACAACTGGTGCAGTGCGACTAGGGTTTATATCATTGTGAAAGTTTCAGATCTTCAGGGGAAACATTTTGTAAATCATATGGATGAATCAATGCAAAATTTTTGAGTAGAATCATTTATCTCCATTGTTGTAGATGTTCATTTAAGGAATTTCTGATTTGTTTCGAGATTCCTCTTGCCATGATTTGTGGTGTGATTGTAATCTTCATTTGAAGTATTTGACAGGTCCATAATATATATTACATGCTTTAATAATCATTTAAATATTACATATGAATGCTATTGTGTGAGAAGGGATTAATAAGTATGTATGGTTCTATTTTCAAGTTTCATGCATCCGAATGTTCTAGTTAGGCAACTTGCTATCATTTCATTATTGTTCTCCCTTTTGATCTGTAAACTCTATAACCCATTGAAGGAACCGGTTTGAATGGTGTTGTGATCACCTAAACATTTTATAAATCAAACAAATCAACGGGTAGGTGCAAAAAGATGGGGGGCCAAAAAGTGGCCAAATGATTTAAAAAAAAAACAATACATAACGCGAGCGCGTTATAACACGCTCGCATTATGGTTTGGTAATGACGAGCCTAAGGCTCATGAAAACCAAACCATAACGCGCTCGCATTATAACGCGAGCACGTTATGAAGTACTGTATATTAAAAAAAAGGTTTGCATCTCATTTTATTTCTTTTTCTCCACAACTCCCGTGGTCTGCAAACCCTGGAAAGCGCGCTCACGTTTTGGATTCCTTAATTCAACACAAAAATCTTATCGATTCATTGCCAAAATGCCACCACTACGTCGAGCACGCCAAAGGAGTGAGTTTATTTATTTTTTTGTTTGAATTTGTTTTTAAATAGGTAGGTTTGACTTGATTTTTGATGTATATTTCGTTAATTGTCAGGAAATGTTAATGCACCTCCTCCTCAAAATCCACAAAATCCTAAGGAGGAAATACCTACAGAACAACAACCTCCTCCATCCATTCCTCGACGTGCCCCTGGAACACAAGAAAATATAATGGGGCAAATTGAAAACAACAAAAAGAAAATTAAAGATATAATTGCAAGGTTGAAAGATCCTTCCACTTCAACCTTGCATAGGTCCATGCTTGCCGAATCTCTTGAGTCTATGTTATCAAATGTAGATTCAATTAGCAAACAAATAACTAGTTGGACATATAAGAAGAGAGAGTTTAGATATTACTATGCAGACAAGTTGTCATACAAAGATGTGAAAAAATTACAAATTACAAAATTAGACTTGTGTTCGATTTTCACAAACCCACAAACAAATCAACCTCCACCCATTACATGCAAGAGGTTCCCTATCCATTGGTGCAACAACCAAGTGATAAGGGAAAATTTTGGGCAGAGGTGGTGGATGGTTTTTGACCATCCTCCATGCAATAATAATGAGGTCCTGCAATACTTTTTGAGGAAACTCTACTACGAGTTTATCCTCAATAAAGTGCCAAAC
This sequence comes from Cunninghamia lanceolata, assembly GCA_027924645.1. NCBI lineage: Eukaryota > Viridiplantae > Streptophyta > Pinopsida > Cupressales > Cupressaceae > Cunninghamia > Cunninghamia lanceolata. Next base: position 20,400,261 of record BSBN01000429.1, on the reverse strand, counting down.
TATTTTGATATGCGGAACTTCTAGGGTAGAGGTGGGGGGTCAGCACAAGATAGACCAGGGGCACATCTTGATGCACAACGGGTAGTGAGACGAGTAATTAGCAGACCAGACCATGAGCATGTTTCTATCCCTTCCATTGTGAAGGAGAGTGTTGAGGTTGATACACTACAGTCCATTAGTGCCTTGACCCAGAGCATCACAGAGCATGCCGGTCCTGCAACACAGAGTGGGTTGGGAGATAGTGCGAGGAGTAGGGTCCCACCCCATGCTTGTCAGGCTTGCAGGTCAGCTTGTGGTTATGACCCCATGGATAGTCAGGACGCAGGTGCACAGGCTACATCTGCAGCTGAGCAGATGGTGATGACAAATACCCTCCTGAGTGAGACTTTCAGCCTTGATACTCAGGTAAATATTAGCAAGTTTATTGAATTTAATTTATTAAATTTCATTTTTGAAATGCAAGATTAACTAATTTAAATTGATGATTTTAATGAAATATCAGGGTCATAGTGTCGATGCAGTTTTCAGTGGTTCTCCACCTGCATTTTACACTAGATCATCTACTGTCAGGGTATGTAAGTAGTAAACAATTATAAATATTGCATGTGAATAGCATCGTTATATGAATGGTATTCTAATATCTAATTTTGGATGTTGAATAGGTTAATACTGTAGATTTCACGGCAACACCTGCCAGCGGTGGTGGACTTCAAAGCTTTACGGAGGTAATAAAATAAATAGTTTAATGAATGAATTGTACTTACTAGATTTTTGTATGTGACTTGTGTGCTTTATTGTGTATTTCCAGATGATGCAGGCTATGGAGACACCTCCCCATGTTCATAGGGCAATGGAGCAGGGTGTGGCCTCTGTGATTCATAGCTCCATGGCATTGACAGGGTTATGAGGCAGATTAGTAAATTTTAATTTACATTCATTGTTATAGTTGTCTATATTTGAAAAATCAAAAGATTATTGATTTGAAGTTTAATTTCTATTTGGATGGTTTCTATAGGACATGACATCACTAGGGCCTATTCGTGCTACTGAGGCAAGTGAGGAGATAGATTTTATGTTAGCAGTAAGTGATTATTTTGTTAAATGTTTCATTTTTTATAACATGTAATTTCTATATATTAATGTCTATACTTTTTATTGTAATAGCTAAAGATGCAGGAAGAACTAAATAGGAGGAGTAGCCCTTAGGTTTGTAGTAGACCACCCACATGCGCGTCTCCATCCCCTAGAAGATCAAAGGCTTCTCATGATCTATTCTCTCACCAGCTAGAGGGGAATGACTTTTTATTGTGTTCCTTTGTTGTATGCCTATATGGCATTTGTGGACATATATTTTGTATTGTATATACTTGACATTGTATGCCTATATGGCATTCTTGTAAGCCTATATGGCTATTTTGTATATATGTTATACTTATATCGACATATATTGATGTATGCCTATATGGATATTTGGTTAATACAAATCTTTTTTATTGATGGCGTCCATACTTGCATTATAAATCCACATTTAAATGGATATTTGTAGATGGCTACTTCAAATATTTAAAGTCCAATTGTATTACATAGGATGTTTGTTGATCCAATAAGCAAGCTATTGTTATTCAAGTATCACCTAAACCTCATTTTGGAACTAAAAGATAAAAGTTGTATTTAAAAAAAAATGAATCATCATGTTGAACAGAAAATATTAATATTCTTTATGAGTAGCATAGAATGTCAACTATATGCAATACAAAAAAATGAATCATCATGTTATTCTTTATGTTTGAGATCCTGAAAATGACTAAGTCTAGTAGCCTGATATCCTGAAACACTAGGATGAATATCCAAGTCATTAGGATGATTGCGCCTTGAGAAAAAGTCATTAAGATGAGCGCCTAAAGGAGACTTTCTTAAACATTCAAACATTGAGCAACAAGCATGAAGGGTTAAGGCGCAATTTGCAATTCATAAAGCCTCAAAAGGGCACCCAACTTAGAGAGAGCATTCATTTAAGACAAGGCACCCATTGACACCTGTTCCACCATAAAAGTGCACCTAAGGTGGAAGGAGAAAAAGCCTCTAGTAAGTGAAGTGCACCTATTGTCTAAACCACTTCATTATGGCACCTTAGCATGAGGAGGAGTATATAAGTCAATAGGAAATGGCACCTAGAATGCAAATGAAGGACTAAGTGGCATTTTTAATAAGCATCAATTCACCTTGAGCTTTCAATAAATACATCAAATTGAGCCCCATAAGCCTAGGCACCCTTTGCCTTCAAAAGAACCTTGTATCGACGTCAAGAGTTGGTCATATCGGCAGACCTTGGTTAGGCTTTGCCGATAGTGGTCTGTCTTGCCGACGAGTGTGGTTCAAAGTCGAAGACATCGGTGTATCGGAAGATAATCCCATCGGCGCATCAGAAGAGCAGTCAAGAGAGATTCACCGATGAAGGGGGTCACACAGATAGTTGAAATCCATCGGTGTATCGGCCCAACAAGATTAGAGTTCACCGATGTTTGGAGTCTCACCAACGGGTGTGGTCTGAAGGTTGTCATTGGTGAGATCGGTGTGTCGGCAGAAGAGTTTTTGAGTGTGCCGATGGTATTGAGTCCTACCGATAGGCAAGGGACTTAGAGTCTCGTATCGGAGTGACAAAGACATCGGTGTGAAAGGATATAAAGTCACCGATAGCGGTCTATCTAACCGATAAGAGTTAATGATGGGATGTTTGTCAGAAGTGAAGTCAAATGGAGTCATGGTGGCATCGACCTATCGGACGATGAAATTTTAAGCTCACTGATGGTATGTTGTCTCGCCAATAGTGAGTTTGAAGGTTCAAAAGTTGATAATTCTATGCTTCCACTGTGTGCTCTGCATCAGACACTCATCCCTACTACAGTCTAGCATTCTCTAGTTGTGTTCTCCCCTTTGTTTTTGTGAACGCCTCTGGAAGTAATGTTGAGTTACTTGTGATGTCCTTATTGACTGGTGTTGTTTTGGATTCATGTGTAGTCCTTGTTCCTTATAGTCTATTGTCTACCTGACTGTTTGTTGTAACTTATTGAACCACTATAATTTTGAATATTTAGATTTAGAGGGCATTAGACACCAAAACTTCTTGACCTTTAACAACCCAACCTAGAATCAATAGATTTTTGTCCATCCCAACTATTCTAGTCAAGACAAAGCATGTTGATTCTCATTCAATCCAAAGTTCATTAACATGATTATCTTATCATAATATTTAGGGAAATGACCACCTAGATGGACAATGATGTGAGCTATCTATAAAGAAACTTGCAAGAAGTATAGGAGTCATGAGAATCCCTCCATGTTGTTTATCAAGTTGAATGATCTATGACACATCATGTATCATTAGAAAATATTCTCAAAGATAAAGCAAGTGAAAATACTCAAAACAACCCATAACAAGGTGGAGAAGTTTAAAGGATGGAGGTTGCAACACTTTCCAACCTCATAGCCACACTAGTCCAATGGATCAGGATAATACTATCAAGCATCCACATAATAGTAGATAATCTTATCAAAAGTCACAGAGAAATTTCTAAGGACCAAAGTGTTATCCCTATGACTTGACACATACTGCTTGTTTCATAAAGCAAAGGGACATGATATAAATATTGTTGTTATATGGAGCCTAATCAGACTTAGATGTTAAATTTACCCAACTTTTATAAGCGTAGTTTCTCCCCAAATATTTTCCTACTAGTTTTGGCGCCTTGAAGTCTAAGTGCATGAAAATTGAAGTCTAAGTGTTTTTCTTCAGGTTCTAGGTGCCAGTTGAAGGTTGTAGTTGCCAAGAAGAGTGCCTAGCAAGAGGAAGTCTTTTGGAGTCTCCAAAACACATCAAACACTTGACTAACAACAAGATAACTTTTTCCCAAGTTAGGCACGTCAAGAGGGAAGTTAAAACATGAATAAGTGCCAACTTGTCTAGGCGCAAACTCAAGCTTGTTGAGGATACACATGGCGCCCAATATTCCTTGGTGATTTCATGAACTTCAAATGCTTAGAACTATTCAAGGAATGCCCAATGCCCCTTGTTGATGATAGGCACCAAAGTGAGGGTGGAATTGTGCCTTGATGGCATTAGGCGCTATCTAGAGTATGCTACTCCATGGAAATGTGCCTTCTTGCTTAGAGTAATTCAAACACTCCAAGGTCTTCAGTGATCAATTCCCCAACTTATGAAATGTCCTCCTTCATTTTAAAACACATTGTAATGCTCCAGAGAGATGACTATACCTAGGCGTCAATCTGGGTTAGAAATGCCTCCAAAGTGTGCCTTCTCTTTTAGAATGCAAAACAAGGTCCAAAGGTGCTAATAAACTGAAGCGCTTCTTTGGAAAAGTCCCAGAGGTTAAGATGTGCCTTGCCTTAATGAGGTGCAACTCTTGGGTAAGAAAGCTTGTAAAGTATGCCTAACTTAGTGAAGAGGTTGATAACTTCTAAACACTTCCTGGAACTTAGATTGCTTCAACTGAAGATCATCTCACACCAATACATCAACAAACTTTCAATCACAAGATCAATTCAAACTTAGGTGCTCATTAAGATGGCGCCATAGAGTCTTTGGACTAGTTCCTTAGAGTTTCAAAAACATTCTGGCTCCTTGAAAATTCCTCCTACATGCTTGGGCGCCATTTGAAGGTCCTGGAACCATGATGTAGCGCCTTATTTCTCTAGGCGCCCATTCATGATTGTGCAACTTGAGATTGGCACCTAGAGTGAATAGGCTTTCATCCTGACTTAATACACTACCTCCTTCTGATGATTTTTGGGGCAGCAGGAAACCTTTCACCATGGGAAAATGTCTCAGAGGTATAAAAAACTGAGAGAGGTTATTGTAGAGGTACTCTAAGTGATCACGTTGCCTTAGACGAAATGTTTCTAAGTGACATGGTTTTCGAGTAACATCTCATCAAAGATTGCTGCCTTTTTGCACTTTAGACTCTTCAGGGATATCGTCGGTACAATGTAGCTTGGACTGTTTCGACATGTTTGGGTAAAAAACAGGTCCATGGCTAGCATAAATGTACCCATCTAGATGCATTGGAATAGTAAGTTTGGTCGCATCAGGAGCAAGATGAAAATTAGATCCCTTTGCAACTTTACACTACCTCCTTTTGACGATTTTTGGGGCAGCAGAAAACCTTTCACCATGGGAAAATATCTCAGAGATATAGAAAACTTAGAGAGGTTATTGTAGAGGCACTCTACGTGATCGCGTTGCCTCAGACAGAAAGTTTCTAAGTGACACAATTTTTGAGTAACATCTCATCAAAGATTGTTGCCTTTTTGCACTTTGGACTCTTTAGGGATATCATGAGTACAATGTAGCTCGGACTGTTTCGACATGTTTGGGTGAAAAATAGGACCATGCCTAGTGTAAATGTGCCCATCCAGATGCGTTGGAATAGTCAGTTTGGTCGCATCAGGAGCAAGACGAAAGTTACACCCCTTTGTAACTTTACACTGCCTCCTTTTGATGATTTTTGGGGCAGCAGAAAACCTTTCACCACGAGCAAATATCTCAGAGATATAAAAAAATGAGAGGTTATTGTAGAGACACTCTACATGATCGCATTTCCTCAGACAAAATGTTTCTAAGTTACATGGTTTTCGAGTAACATCTCGTCAAAGATTGCTACCTTTTTGCACTTTGGACTCTTTAGGGATATCATGGGTACAATGTAGCTCGGACTGTCTCGACATGTTTGGGTGAAAAATAGGACCATGCCTAGTGTAACTGTACCCATCCGGATGCATTGGAATAGTCAGTTTGGTCGCATCAGGAGCAGGATGAAAGTTACACCCCTTTACAACTTTACACTGCCTCCTTCTAATAACTTTTGGGGCAGCATAAAACCTTTCACCACAGGCAAATGCCTCAGAGATATTAAAAACTGAGATAGGTTATTATAGAGACACTCTATGTGATCGCGTTGCCTCAAACGGAATGTTTCTAAGTGACACGATTTTCAAGTAAAATCTTGTCAAAGATTGCTACCTTTTTGCACTTTGGACTCTTCAGGGATTTCGTCGGTACAATGTAGCTCGGACTGTTTCGACATGTTTGGGTGAAAAACAGGACCATGCCTAGTGTAAATGTACCCATCCAGACGCGTTGGAATAGTCAGTTTGGTCGCATCACGAGTAGGACACCAAAAATGCAAAAGTTGCTTTGTGCAACTTGACAACATTGACACTTTTTTGCAACATGACTCAAAGACTCACACTAACCCCAAATGACTCAAAGTGACTTAAAGTCACCTTGATTTTGGTGCCCAATGTACATTATAGAGGTCAAGGCACTCCTTATCATTCAAACATCTTAGATGAGCGCATAGGAAAGGAAAAAGCTCTAAGTTTCATCATCATGAGCGCCTAATATCAAGAGACTTTAATGGCTCAAACCTTAGCATGGAGTCCTAAGGCACATTTCATGTCTCCTTTCATCCATTTTGGTGCCCTTATATAGATTTTTCAACTTGATTTGGTGACCTGTATGTGAAGGAAGATCTAAAGGCATGAAAGTGGATGTCATTTTGCAAGAGTTTGGATCATCAAAATTGAAAGAAATAAGTCTATTAAGCTTGGGCACCCTTGGTCTTCTTTTCATTCATTGTGAGCACCTTGGGAGAATGGTATATAGGTCATCATCATGATTGGGCACCCTAGATCCAGAGTGTTGGAGAGATCATCAAATGGTGTCTAGAGGAAGTAGGGTGAGTTATGAGTTTGGTCGCATCAGGAGTAGGACACCAAAAATGCATAACATGATGATGTAAAAATGTGTATATGTGCATACAAATTAATGTGCATACTTACAACTCAATGTAACATGACTTTACAAAATCAATGTGAATACTTACAAATTAATCCAATGAACCATCCGGGTCTGCTCTACACTTTATTGTGTCAAGTATTGCTTCATGGTCAGACTCATGCACCTTCCACAAGATTTTGTTCAAAGGTCTACCCCGATACTTTATCAAATGAACATTGGATGCCACGACAAGGTTCAAGTAATGAAGAATCTTCTGATGCGTGTCAAAGTCCTGAAATAACCAAATATTAACACTCTTATGTGGGTACCTTCTAAGCCATGTTCTAGTAATAACCACTGAGCCTGTAGGGTATTCGATGTTTTCTCCATCCGTAACTGGGGCCTCCAATTTCTTTTTGGCCTCAACACAACGACATAAGTAATAATCTATTCCCTCTTCATTATCTTCATATGCAATAATTGCATATACGTGCCCTACATTGATATGTGTAGCAAATTAGATGAAATTAGTCAACATTACAAAAACACTACAAAGTAAGATGACATTACCTGGTTGAACTAGATGAAATTAGATGCATATACGTGCCCTATATTACCTGGTTGAACTAAATCTGATATGTGGTCAAAGTCAACTGATGATTCCATCTGTGTTAGTTCCAGTGCTGTCGGGAGTCGATACGTGTCAAGTGGGCTAAGATAACTTAACTGCCATTCGTCAACCCACTCCTTTGACTCGCACTCATCCCAGACTTGAATTGTACAAGAAGAACAAAAGCATGACATCTTTCGTGTATGGATACTGCATGAACCTGCAATTGAGCTTCTGAAAGAGTGCATCTCATTTGATCCTGTAAGTGTATAATAGTCCTCATATGGTGCAATGTTAGTATCATCTATCAACCAAAAAAATATACGAACTAAAGACTTACCTTCATTACCTGGACCCATGGAAGCATTACACCACTCGACAATCGATTTTGCATCTGTCAACTTTGTATTGTCTTTATACTTTAACTCTTCTTGTGCTATGGCTCTTTTGATACATGCTCCTGCACCATCATGCTCCCCCTTTCCATGCCTGGCCTCACAAAAGTTCCACATATGCTGAATACCTGTAAAATTATGCCTCCTACTTAGCCAATAGAAATTCTGTGAGTTCTTAAATTGTGATGCACAATTATCCGTCCATATGATATGCTGACTGAATGATATGCCCCTTCTAGCCAAATCATTGTAGAACACCTGAAAGCAACCTTGCACGAACTCCATAGAATGCGTATGATCATCACTAATATAGAAATTATACTCCCTTATGATCTTTCTGCCATCCTCTATACTATCATTCGTATGAATGAATGCAATGTGCACAAATATAGAAACCTGTGTGGAGTTGTAATATTATGATTGCACCTCATGCTGTGGCTGTAGACTGTAGTTCTCTGCAAAGTCGACGATTGAAATAATGGTACCAACCGGAAATGTGTCCTTGCATAACTTGAAATTCAAGTCCAACCATCGAGCTCTATGGGCATGTCTTGCATACTCATACACTATGCTGTCACGAAATATAGGCATAAACTGATACACTGGAATCTTTTCAATAACCAATTCACACCTCTTTGCTTCTTTACCATCTTTTGTATTGTATGCCACTATTTTATATTTGCCAAAGTCTACTAGTTCATTTCCAACCGCATGTGTTCTTTCCATATGTTCACATATTGGCAAATGTTGCAAGCCACCGCAACGATGACATGTGCCATCCAAGCATAATTTCTTGTAGAATATTTGACCTTCCTCTCTTTCACATAAAATTCTTGATATGAAGTGTCTTGAAGATGTTGGTGGGGCACATATGGCACAACCCTGCAAATCATTGTTAGTGTGCATATGTAAACATATAGACCTATAAGCATCAAAATGGTTAGAAAATTCAATATGTAATCTACAACAAGTAGTGCGTGTGTGATTTATCTTAACATAGAAAGGTTTTAGCATTTCAAAATATCTTTGACAAATTTTAATTTGAGGATACTTCTCTAGAAATTTACCATAAAACTGTGTTTGAGTCTCATCCAAAAAATGGTTTGGATGTGGCTCGCGGTTCTGACTACCAATTCTCCTTCTTACCACATCCCTTTGATTCAGAGATACCCTTGTGTAATTCTTCCAAAAGTCTTCAATTAGTGATGTCAATGCTTCAATAATTTGTTTATCTTTTCGTGGTAGTCTCCTCAAGAACGCCCATAATTCATTGGCATTAGTGTCCTCAATTCTTTGGCATCTTCCAATGGCTCTTGATAAAGTTTTCCTATTAATTCTCAATTGTTGACTCATCTTTCTAATGAGATGAGCTTTCCTTGTTTGACTACTTACTATAGTCGATGTAATCACATGCCCTGTTGCATTACTATCTTTTGTACGTGAGGTGTTACCCACACTCTCATACGCACTCATTAGATTCTTAACAATAGATTTTTCTCTTAAAGCCTCTAATGTTCTCAACCCAAGAATCTTCATGATAGACCTATACTTTATACTTCGCACCATTTCAACAAATAGTTGACATCTTGCAGTCTTATTTAACTTTTCAAAGAACAATCTCTAAATCTTATTAGCATATCTTCTACAAGTGCGTTTTGGAATCTTACCTTCCATTGGCTGCAAATTATTCTCATCAATATCAATCAAATACTTTGGCTTTCTATGCAAAAATCTAGGTGGTGTTAATTTAGGTAAATTCATCTCAACATTAGGAATTTCATCAATATTTAAATGAGATGGGTTAGATGGCATACCTTTGATCGAAGATGGAATAGATGACATACCTTGAGGTTGAGGTGGGAATGATGGCATACCTCCTTCATCACATGTGAGTGATGATGTACTCTCAACTTGAGATGTGGTAGATGGTGTCCCTACATGTTGACTTGCAGTAGAGGACATGTCTCCAACTATGGTATTCAAATCTCTTGTACCATAAAGTTTTTGCATTCGTTCTCTTTGTGTCGCCAATACCATATCTCTCTGTGATGGTTGTGGTTCCTCTTCAATTGGTATGTCTTCATTTATCATGTCCAATTACCTCTTCTCACGAAGTTCCCTCATAGCCACTGCTTTCTTTGCATTCATAGCTTCTATCTCTTCCTGTGTTGGTTTAATTCTTGATTGTTTCCTCGGCATGACGGAGAATTTGTCTGTAGCATGATAAAGAGACCAATATTAGTTCCTAAGAAATGAATACAAGATAATAGTGGGATTGTATTTTTATTATGTTGTAAGGATTTATTCTTGTATAGTTTGACATCATGGTATGTTAAGGTCTGTTTATTACACATAATTATTAAAGAGCCCAAGTGTAGAAAATATACATGGCATCATGTGAGATTCTAGGTTGCTTTCTTGAATGGGAATGTGTCTATTTTAAACATGTATGATAAATCATGATAAAGTAATTCAATCTGAAATAAGGAAAATGTAAAGAACATGCATGTAAAAACTTGACATACCTAAAAAATGAAGATTTGAATGGAGAGAGTACCCAATTATGTAGTGTTTTTTTCTTCTTGCATCAAACTCCTCAACAATTTGAGTTTTTCACCACTTGCTTCCTTTTCAATGTTAAATTGAATAACACTCAAATATAATTACTAACAACAATACTATTAACCAATCTATAATGTTAAATTCCTAAAATTGAATCACAATTAACATTGTAACACTACAAAAATTGAAATTTGAAAAGATATATATCAAACTTGGTGTGAAAACTATGTTATTTCCTCCTTCTCAAGTGGCAAAGAATAAAAGGTGGTGGAAAGATCATGCAAAGGTGGTACAATGTGTCAAATGTGCATGTGAACTTCCCAACAACATGAAAGCACTTCTTTTTTGTTAGAGCACGTGCAGAATCAGTAAGAAAATAGAGCATGTGGGCCTGGATCACGGGGGTCAACACTTTTTTACCGTTTTAATAGCAAGACAAAATGCGAGCGCGTCTGCTATAGATTGATCACATCCTTTGCATTGATCACATCTCTTTCCAAACCTTCCCCTTTAGACTTGAATGACCACAAGGTTTTTGAGGGAGAACTTTTCCTGTTCCTGCAAGAGCTTGCCAGATGCTCAGCTGTATGATAGGAATAACAATGAAGGGGCAAGCCCTCATAATCAAGTTCTTGATAGAAAATGCCCATCGAGGAAGAAAGACAGATCTTCTTTGGAAGCAGAAGTTCTAGTTTGTGACAAATCCTTATCCAAGCATAAATAGTAGGGGTTCTGTCAAGTGATTTCCAATCCACTTCCACAAAGTCTCCTGAAGACTTCCTGATTGATTTCAAAACATCCACACCCCAAAACTGAAGAGGCAATCAATATAATCGAACCCATAAATCTAAATTTGATGAAAGAAACCCTCAACACTATACCTTAAACCCTAATCCCTAAACCCTCAACCCTAATGCATCATCCCTCAACTCTAATCCCTCATCCCTAAACCCTAAATGCTATCCCTATTCCTAAACCACTCTGATCAGACTCGATACTATACCTTAAACCCTAATCCCTCTACCCTTGACACTCTTATTTAACCCTAATCCCTTGACCATTAACCCTATCCCACAACCTCAACCCTCAAGCCTCAAGCCTCAACCCTCAACTCTCAACATTAAACCCTAATTCATAAACCCTAAACCCTAATCCCTCAAACCTAAACCCTATCCCTAAACCATCAACCCTCAACACTATACCCTAAACCCTCCAACCCTATCCCTAATCCTTATACCCTCCACACTCTACTTTAACCCTAATCCCTCGACCCTCAACCCTATCCCTAAACCCTTGACCCTCGAACCTCAACCCTCAACCCTCAACGTCAAACCCTAATCCCTCAACCCATAACTCTAATCCCTCGACCCTCAACCCTATCCCTAAACCCTAAACCCTCAACCCTCAACCCTCAACGTCAAATCCTAATCCCTCAACCCTTCACTCTAATCCCTCAACCCTAAACCCGATCCCTAAACCCTCAACACTATACCTTAAACCCTAATCCCTCAACCCTCAACCCTAAACCTTATCCCTAAACCCTAATCCCTCAACCCTCAACCCTAATCCGTCATCCCTCAACTCTAATCCCTCATCCCTAAACCCTAAATGCTATCCCTATTTCTAAACCCTCAACAGACTCGATACTATACCTTAAACCCTAATCCCTTATGCCTAAACCCTCCAACCCTATCCCTAATCCTTATACCCTCCACACTCTACTTTAACTCTAATCCCTCAACCCTCAACCCTATCCCTAAACCCTTGACCCTCGAACCTCAACCCTCAACCCTCAACATCAAACCCTAATCCCTCAACCCTTAACTCTAATCCCTCAACCCTCAACCCTATCCCTAAACCCTAAACCCTAAACCCTCAACCCTCAACGTCAAATCCTAATCCCTTAACCCTTCACTCTAATCCCTCAACCCTAAACCTGATCCCTAAACCCTCAACACTGTACCTTAAACCCTAATCCCTCAACCCTCAACCCTAAACCCTAATCCCTCAACCCTCAACCCTAATCCATCATCCCTCAACTCTAATCCCTCATCCCTAAACCCTAAATGCTATCCCTATTCCTAAACCCTCAACAGACTTGATACTATACCTTAAACCCTAATCCCTTATCCCTAAACCCTCCAACCCTATCCCTAATCCTTATACCCTCCACACTCTACTTTAACCCTAATCCCTCGACCCTCAACCCTATCCCTAAACCCTTGACCCTCGAACCTCAACCCTCAACCCTCAATGTCAAACCCTAATCCCTCAACCCTTAACTCTAATCCCTCGACCCTCAACCCTATCCCTAAACCCTAAACCCTAAACCCTCAACCCTTAACACTAATCCCTCGACCCTCAACCCTATCCCTAAACCCTAAACCCTAAACCCTCAACCCTCAATGTCAATCCTAATCCCTCAACCCTTCACACTAATCCCTCAATCCTAAACCCGATCCCTAAACCCTCAATACTATACCTTAAACCCTAATCCCTCAACCCTCAACCCTAAACCTTATCCCTAAACCCTAATCCCTCAACCCTCAACCCTAATCCGTCATCCCTCAACTCTAATCCCTCATCCCTAAACCGTAAATGCTATCCCTATTCTTAAACCCTTAATAGACTGATACTATACCTTAAACCCTAATCCCTTATCCCTAAACCCTCCAACCCTATCCCTAATCCTTATACCCTCCACACTCTACTTTAACCCTAATCCCTTGACCCTCAACCCTATCCCTAAACCCTTGACCCTTGAACCTCAACCCTCAACCCTCAACATCAAACCCTAATCCCTCAACCCTTAACTCTGATCCCTCGACCCTCAACCCTATCTCTAAACCCTAAACCCTAAACCCTCAACCCTCAACGTCAAATCCTAATCCCTCAACCCTTCACTCTAATCCCTCATCCCTAAACCCTAATCCCTTAACTCTAATCCCTCATCCCTAAACCCTAAATGCTATCCCTATTCTTAGACCCTCAACGAGCTTGATACTATACCTTAAACCCTAATCCCTCTACTCTCGACACTCTTATTTAACCCTAATCCCTTGACCATTAACCCTATCCCTCAACCCTCAACCCTCAACCCTCAACCCTCAACATTAAACGCTAATTCATCAACCCTAAACCCTAATCCCTCAAACCTAAACCCTATCCCTAAACCATCAACCGTCAACACTATACCTTAAACCCTAATCCCTATCCCTCAACCCTTAACCCTTAAAACTTAAACCCTATCCCTACACCCTCAACACTTGACACTATATCTTATGCCTTAAACCCTCATCCCTAAAGCCTCAACCCTCAATCCTTAAACCTTCAACCCTAAACCCTATCCCTAATCCCTCTACCCTCAACACTCTAACCTTAACCTCGACATTAAATGCTAATCTGTCAACCCTAAACCCTAATCCATCAACCCTAAACCCTATCCCTAAACTCTCAACCCTCAACACTATACCTTAAACCCTAATCGCTCAACCCTCAACCCTAATCCATCATCCCTCAACTCTAATCCCTAATCCCTAAACCCTAAATGCTATCCCTATTCCTAAACCCTCAACATACTCGATACTATACCTTAAACCCTAATCCCTTATCCCTAAACCGTCCAACCCTATCCCTAATCCTTATACCCTCCACACTCTACTTTAACCCTAATCCCTCGAACGTCAACCCTATACCTAAACCCTTGACCCTCGAACCTCAACCCTCAACCCTCAACGTCAAACCCTAATCCCTCAACCCTTAACTCTGATCTCTTGACCCTCAACCCTCAACCATATCCCTAAACCCTAAACCCTAAACCCTCAACCCTCAACGTTAAATCCTAATCCCTCAACCCTTCACTCTAATCCCTCAACCCTAAACCCTATCCCTAAACCCTCAACACTATACCTCAAACCCTAATCCATTAACCCTAACCCTAAACCTTATCCCTAAACCCTAATCCCTCATCCCTAATTTGTCATCTGTCATCCCTTAACTCTAATCCCTCATCCTAAACCCTAAACACTATCCCTATTCCTAGACCCTCAACGGGTTTGATACTATACCTTAAACCCTAATCCCTTATCCCTAAACCCTCCAACCCTATCCCTTAACCCTAATCCCTCGACCCTCAACCTTATCTCGAAACCCTTAACCCTCGAACCTCAATGTACTCAACCCTCAACGTCAAACCCTAATCCGTCAACCCTTAACTCTGATCCCTCGACCCTTAACCCTTAAAACTTGAACCCTAAAACCTATCCCTACACGCTCGACACTCGATACTGTATCTTAAACCCTAATCCCTTAACCCTCATCCCTAAAGCCTCAACCCTAAATCATTAAACCTTCAACCCTAAAACCTATCCCTAATCCCTCTACCCTCGACACTCTACCTTAAACCTAATCCCTTGACCCTTAACCCTAAACGCTATCCCTAAAGCCTCAACCCTAAACCCTAATCCCTAATCCCTCTACCCTCAACACTCTACCTTAAACCTAATCCCTTGACCCTTAGCCCTAAACGCTATACCTAAAGCCTCAACCCTAAACCCTAATCCCTCAAGGTCCTAAACTCTAATCCCTTATACCTAAACTCTAAATCCTATCCCTAAATGGTCAACCCTCAACCTTAAACCTTAATCAATCAATCCTTATCCACCCCTCTTCTCCCCTATCTGGCTCACTCCCATCTCTACCCTCCTCTACCCTCGACACTAAACATACATACATATAGGCATACATAGATACATACATACATACATATTGGCATACATAGATACATACATACATACATATTGGCATACATAGATACATACATACATAGATACATAGATACATACATACATATAGGCATACATACATACATACATGATTAATAGCCTTGAACATAAAAAAAAATTAAGGGGAACATAACGCGAGCGCATTATAACGCGCTTGCGTTATGTCAAACATGACACAACAGACTTGTGGAAATGGAAAAATACAAAGCAAAACATAATGCGAGCGCGTTACAACGCGCTCGCGTTATGTCTTGCTTTGGGAATCCCAAGCCTTGGGCTTGGGATTTGCTTTGGATTTCCAACCCAAAGGCTTGGAGTGCCTTTTGAACAGTCACATATGTGTTTTTCCAGATTCTTCAATATTTCACATAATTTCGTTCGTGCTAACCCTTAGATTTGCACGTGTTTCAACATCGAACAAATTGAACACCTGGGTAATGTTAGGCTTTCTCTTAGCTATTTAACGATATGATTTTTTTCACATTTTAACAATGTTAAACCTTTCATCTTTAATTTCTTTTGTTTGTGTGTCTGTTTTTGGGCAAAAACCATTGTTTGGTCTTTTTTTCATTGTAAATTAACTATTTATTGAAATTTAAAAAAAATTGCATATTTAGAAACTAGACTCCATTCTACAAATATTAAAAAAAGAAAAAAATAATTTTCAATTAGTTTTCAAAATTTATTGGGGTAGCACGGCCAAAATTCTATTTTTTAAGATGTGTCCACTTTGAAAATTAGTAAAAAAATAAATATTCATCAAAAAATTATCAGAAAAATCGGGCATAAACTACATGCTATTAGCTAATTTCTCACTAAAGCGATTTTAAAAATACCAAAAAAAAGTTGACCTTTTGAGGGAGCCACAAAACATGCTATGTTATGTTTTTTTGACAGAAACAACACCAATTTTTGTGGCTCCCTCTTTTGAACCCCTTAATCTATGCCATTTTAAAAAAAAAATAGTAGTTTAGAAAGTAGACTCGGAGCACTACGAACATTGTTTTGGTTGCATCTCCAAATTTTGAGTGTAACTATGCTCAATTTCTCATCCAAGGCCAATATTTCCTGATTTCAGAAAAAAAGGTGGCCACTTAAGACCCCTTTTTGGCCCCCCATCTTCTTGCACTTACCCCAACCTAGTGTGAGGTAGAAGTAACTAGATCTATATTTCTTGTGTGATTTGCATTATAACCAGGGAATATAAACAATGAACTATTTTCAAACCATCTTAAAAAAATTGCCTATGAATATCAACAACTTGCAATCATGTAAGAATGTTTCCATTAGCTTAGATCGAGGTTCAAATGTGCAGGAAGTGTGTTTTAATTCAGTGACAGTTCTTGGGATTAAAACAACTATTTGTGTATTGCTGTAAAGTTACAATCTAAGGATAAATAATGTGTAGTTTTAAAACCCTATTAAGGGATACCTCAAGATTACCCTCTTAAGCCTAGATGAGCTTGAAGTGTAGAAGATTTTACCCACTCCTATAAGTTGGCCAAAATCACCCTTAAACTATTGATAAACCTCCTTCAATCACCTTGATGACACCCCTGGCCTAGGTGATTGTGAAATGTTTTAGGGTTTCAGGTTGGAGTAATTTTGGGAACCAACATACCCATCTTTGTATCTTTGCATTTTTTCATATTCTTTCTAAGTTGCACTTAAGGGGGGTGTTGGTATGAATAGGGTATTTTACCTAATTGGTTCCACATTAGGTCCTATTCACACTTGTCTAGTTAAGTTTACTTAGGGCACACTTAGGATAGTTATCTTTTTGAATCTCAAGTCATAAAATTAAGACACTTGTCATAATCTTATGTTGTCCTCTGTTTCACCTTCACCTATATAACCAAGGGCTTCTCATTGTAATCTTATTTATTCATGTATATTGTGTATTTGCATCCTTTGATAGAATATAATTATTCTTTCATGTTGGGTCTCTCTTGTTCTTTCATTGAAGCTCCTAGATCTTGGATGGCTACCTCCATGGCCAAAATCTTGCATGGTATAGAGCATTCTATACCAAATCTTACACCTCTCTTCAAGCTCTCATAATCTATTTGCTTATGAAAAATAAATGAATGTCCGTTTCAAAGGCCAAAAGATTAAGGTTTATATGGAAGTGACATATCACACATTCTGATTCTAATAGGATGGTGACACATGGCATCTTTCTTACCTATGCATCCATCCTCTTATAAGAATTTAATGCAAGACCACACCTTGCATGTGCACCCACATGAGCACATTATTCCAAGGTATGATGAAGTGGAGTGTACTTCACTTGCACATTTTTGGAAGGAAGTGTAGGAATAATGAAATATTCCTACAAGAATAATCAAACTAACAAACCTTCCATAATCAAATCTATGCAAAGCTAATAAGAGGCACAAAGAAAATAAGCAACAAAATAATGTATTAAATAATACTTAATGGTTGTCGTTGTTACAAAGTACAAAGAAACCTATGCTTATGTAGAGAAAGGCAATTCATGAAAGGTGGAAAGTAACTAAAGGTAGACATCCATGATAGATGGATCTAACTAAAGCTAGACATGCATAATAGGTGGAGATGTCAAGATGAAATAGCATGATAGGTGTGTAACTAAACCTAAATTAGATAAGCGTTAATTAGTTTCATAAGACAAGGGTACATGATTGATTGACACAACTACCTAAGTGAGCTTATTCTAACTAGATGTATATAATGCAATATAGTAATAAACTAAATACAAGTAAAATAAAATACACCAACACCCCCTATAAGAAAAACTTAGAGTGAGATAGATAAAAGAATGGGTGACAGTAACTAGGCCTGATCAAGTACTCATTTACAAGATTCCTTATAAACAAAGGAAGGGAGAAAACTTGTAAGAAAATATTCCCCTCTTAAAGAGACAACATGAGGACTAAGAGGGCTCCCAAAAACTGAAATAGTTGTCCCTAAAAGATGAGGAACATGAACATAAACATGAAGAAATCCACTGAAAGAAGCACAAAGAAGCTATAAACTTCTACCAAAGAATAATTGCTATACTATTGGAATCAAAGAACCTCTATTGAAATCAATATAAAATATTACCTGTGCAAAGAGTGTCTATATGGTATGTGTTCCATCTCATCATAATACAAACATCACCTTGCTCTATATAAGCAAGGGTCTCTATGTACATTTTATACATGGCATTAAGTATTATTCAATGCATTATTTTTTTGGATATTTTCTTTGTGTCTCTTATTAGCTTTTTATAGATCTACTTGTGGAAGGTTTGTTAGTTTAACAATTCCTAGATTTATGGAATATTTCATTATTCCTATAGGAAGAAATTATTGACCAAGCAACTCCTCCATACATAATTAATGTATGGTCTTACTAAGGGTGGAATGAGTACTCATACTCATTCATCACACTTCATCTTAAACCAAAAGGACACCCTACCCCAAGGTACTAACCCTTGGGGGTCAAAAATACAAAATATGGATTTTACACCCATCTAAAATTACTAAAAAAGCATAAATCCAAGTTTACACTCTTGGGAGAAAATAAAATTCATAACATTTATTCACATGAAATTCTAAATCAAAATAGTAAAATAAAGGACAAGATTTGAACACTAGGAATAACATGGCTCACACATGGGGTCTTAATCACTCATGGTCAAGATGATTGCCTACACTAGTACATAACACATTGGCAATTTAGTTACTCACATTGTGAACTGAAATGGGTTAGTGTTCCTTATGGTTCTCTTATCTCTCACTATAAAACCTATATATACCTTCATACTCAATGCTTACATAAAATCTCATTGAGAAATATATATAGCCAAAGCCAATTTGATGCCCTTACATTATTCATCCACATATCAAAAGTCAACTTACATACATTAAGATAACAATTTAACATTGTAGACAAACTGAGATTGTTCACAAATCATCATGATTAAACCATGCCAATTACACTTATATAAATTTCACAATATCAATTTCAATCAATTTCTATAAAATATACCATTCACATTAAATCATGATTTTCACATTTGAAGGATGAAAACAAAATAGTGTGTTCCATTTTTGAGTCTTATTGGGCCATAAAATCAACATTTTTTAGCATTCAAAACATCATATCAATTATACTGAATAAATTATGTTAATACAACTCTATGAAAAATGGTTACGAACCAAAAATTTGTAGGTGTAAGAAGTAATAGGGATAATGTTGGAGATAGAGGAATCCTCAGATTGATGGAAGAGGAAGAAGTGATGCTAAAGGAACTAATGATAGAAGAAGAGCCTTCATTAGAAGATGGTGTAAAAAAAATCAATCTTTTGTCCTAAAGGGTTTGATGTTGATTCAAGAAGTAGAGAATTAGGGCAACACTAGTGCAGGAAAAGTAGGATCTCCCACTCACAACAAATGGAAGAATGAAGAAGAAATGACAGATGGATATCTCACCCCAATAGTCAAGGGAAAAAATATTCTAGGAAGAAATTGAATTGTCCTATGCACAATCTCAATTATAGATAGCTTCCCAAGAATCAATGATGGAAACACTCATCCCACAACCTCAAATTTCAATATGGAAATGGTAGAGAGGAGGAAATTATACCTCCCAATCAGATCTTAGATGTGAATGTGATTCCTCTAGGACTGAAGCATATAGGAAAGACCCACATATTGATAGACATCAAGGATAAAATGCTAAATCCATCGATCAAGAATATGTAGGAATGTGCCTTTTTTTCCCAAAGTCTCCATGTATGGCTAGTGAGGAAAACTATTAGGGGCTAGAACCAAAAAAATTGGGGAGACAAAATAACCTACAAAGCTTTGCCAAAAGGTTTCTTCTTGATCAGATGCCCTAGAAAGAAGAAAAAATAGGAGATTATGGATGGAGAACCTTGGTTCATAGAAGGTGTCAAGATGCTCCTTCAAGATTAGATCCCTAACTTCAACCCCATAGTTTTTTCCATGACTAGAATAGGAATGTGGATTTATCTTTACAATTTTCCTTTAAAATATTAGAGGTTAGAAATTCTCACTAATATTGGTAATTTTCTTGGAGATTTCCTTTCAATTGATCCAAATCTGTTAGATGGGGAAGACAAAGTATAGTCCAGATTAAATGTTTATGCAGATATTTCAATCCCCATGCCAAAACAAAATTGAACTAACATCTAGTTTAGGAGTTTTAAAACAAGCTATCAAGTTGGAAGGCCCTTCCAGAAGAACAAATGAGAAAAGAATGGGGATTCTACTTCGTAACAAGGTGGATGAGAAGTTGGCAGCTGTAGAGATTCCCGTACCAAAATGTTAGGAATACATTAAGGAAAATGAAGCTCATCTATCTCTTCCTGAGATAGCTATTTCTCCAAAGTAGTTAAGAATCCTTTAACTGAGGAATGTCCTAACTCTTTTCTAGTATAGGATAAATCCAAATCTACCTTTGATATAGCTCTTGATGAAATTGGAATAATTACTATACAAAGTATTCCCAAAAATATTGAGGATGAATATTTTAAAGAAGAGAAACACAACATTGAAGAAGTGGTTGAAAATAACATGAACTAATCAACCTAGAAGAAAGCATAGTTAGCAAGTCCGATTCCTTGGTGGACAAACTTGACTATGGAGACCCCAAGAAAAGAGGTAGGAAAAATAATAAAGATAAATTGGAGGAGGATGCTGAATCCAAAAGCCAATGCAAGATTACAACAATGCTACTGAGATCTAGGATGGAAACATCCCTTTCAACAACAACTGAAGATCCTAACTTGGAATGTTAGGGGATTAAATGCTTCTAACAATAGGCATTTGATCAAGTGCCAAATTGATTGATGCAAATATGATATCATTTTATCATAAGAAACACAAATCATTGAGAAAGACTATGTCATTTTTCTTCAACAATGGAAAAATATGGAATGCATCCTTTGTTGAGGCTTTTGGTGCCTCACAAGGGATTGGGGATTCTTTGACACCCTTCCTTTGGTGTTTGTTACTAATGTCAGTAAAGGTCAAAACTGGTAGGTATGTAAAGTTAGAAGCCTAAAATCAAACTTATTTTTTTCTTTTAATGTCTATGGCCCCTCTGTATGCCTTCTCATAAAAAGATTGTGGGATATTATTTAAGAATGTTTCTCCTCTCTCTCAGGATCTAAATATGTGGTTGAGGGAGATTTCAATGTGGTCCTTCTTAAAAGAAGGGGGGATGATTAGAGTCACTAGGAAGATTTTCAAGAATTTGTAAGCAATAATTGACTAATAGAAGAATGGGTTTCAACTACATAGCTAAAAATTTGGATAGATTCCTTTCCAACAATCCTTGGATGCAAATGGACACCACTTTGGGATATTCTATTAAACCTTGTTCTAGGTTAGATCATTATATAGTTCTTCTGACCATCCTTGAAGATTGCTAGCCTTTGAGATGCCCATTCAAATTTGAGAACATGTGGTCCTGGGACAATACCTTAATGAATTTAAATGAAGAATGGTGGAAGGAACCTTTGAACCTATAAGGGAACAAAAAAATTTCTCCTTTCCAAAAGGCTATTTTTCATCAAAGAAAAGTTGAAACAATGGAACAAACAAAGTTTTGGTAATATATTCATTGACAAAGAGGCCAACAAGTTAGAACTTGAAGCTTTCAATGAATAAATTTTCCAAGAAGGAATGACCTTGTCCCCAAAAAAGAGATCTCTTCCTCCTACGATGATTTTAGACTAATCTCTCTATGTAGTATCATCTACAATATCATAACAAAATTAATGACTAATAGACTAAAATTAGTTCTC
This sequence comes from Cunninghamia lanceolata, assembly GCA_027924645.1. Taxonomy (NCBI): domain Eukaryota; kingdom Viridiplantae; phylum Streptophyta; class Pinopsida; order Cupressales; family Cupressaceae; genus Cunninghamia; species Cunninghamia lanceolata. Next base: position 20,378,311 of record BSBN01000429.1, on the reverse strand, counting down.
CCTAATATCATCTCAGAGGAACAAAGTGGCTTCATTCTTAGAAGATCAATCTCTAATGATATTGTCATCACTCATGAGGTGTTAGGGTTAGCCGGTAGAAGATATCAATTAAATGCAAATAAAGAGTAAACAGAGAAATGGAAATACATAGAAATAATAATAGCGAGAGACAATTTTTAACGTGGTTCACCCAAACTCGGGCTACATCCACCAAACAGAGAGTCCAATATTATTATCCAGTAAATCAAACCGATTACAATCAGCAATCCCTGCAACTCAATACCGCTGCAAAATGCTACAATACAATATCAAAACCCTAACCCTTAGCCACTTTTTATCAAGCTTTTTATCGGTTACAAAATAGGGTTTTCTTATGTCAGTCAATGAAAAAATTAACTCCCGGTGCATTATAAAATAATAAAAAACCGTGTGAGGTTTCGGGGGTGTTTCCCCTGAGCCCCCACAGGGGCGCTGCCCCTCGACCCCGCCCTGTATCGCAACAGGGAACGCGCCAGGGGCACTGCCCCTGGACCCCGCAAGGGGCGCTGCCCCTTGACCCCGTAGGAATTTGGGGGGAAACCGCACTGATAAAAGTGGGGTAAATATAACCTCTGAGTCTGATTAGGCTCCATATAACAACATGAGGTATTACATTTGGTTCAAGTGCATAAGAAGAAGAGTATGTTAGTAAATATTTAACTTCAACAAGGATTACATCAAAGTCAATTTGAGATTCTTAGTAAAAGTAATGGTGAGTTTTGGGTTTGGATTACACAAGATTAATTGGATTTTTAGTTACATCTCAAGCCCTAGATATGTTGTTCTAACTAATGGAGTCAATGTGGCTTCTTCCCTTCCTCCTGGGGTATCAGGAAAGGTGATCCACTCTCTCCCTTTCTCTTCATTATCATGGCTAAAGATCTTGTCAAATTAATTAAAATATCATCCTTGACAACTTTTGGTCCAAAATTTAAGTTACCAATGGTTTGGAGCTAATCATTCATATTAGCAATTTGTGGATGATACTATACTTTTTGGGGAAGAAAGCCTCAAAGAAGAAAAATAGATTAACTCTTCTCTTTGAAATTACGCATGAGCCTTGGGCTAGATCATTAATTCTAGGAAATTAGAAGATTTCTTCTTTATTGTGAGTACCGATAGATAGGTTACAATCTCATTCATTCTTGGTTTCAATATTAGAGCTCTTCCCAACAAATATTTGGGTGTTACCTTATTCACAAGTGCCAAAAAAGCTTTCCTTTGGCTTAATTTGTTAGAGAAACACTCATCTAGACTATCCTCTTGGAAATGTAAGAGGCTTAACTTTGCCAAGAAAATTATGATTCTTAAATTGGTCATCTCTACCATCCCAATACATACTTGATGTCTTACTTAAAAATCCCAACCACAACCTATAGTGAAAAGGATAAAATAATGAAATCCTTTCTATGGCAAAAGGAATCAGAGAAGAAAGGTATTCCATTGGTGTGATGGAACAAAATTTGTACACCCAAGGTAGTGGGTGGTGTGGGTCTTCAATCTAATCAAACACAAAATAGAGCTCTTGGAGCCAAACTCATTTGGAACATGTTCTCCAATGCTAGTCTCAAATGCTCAAAGATCCTCCAAGGAAAATATTTGGACTTTGATGACTCTTCTAGAATTAAATAATGGTGGCTAATCCCCTAAAGGGATAGATCTATGGAATTTTATGCTTAGTAGAAAAAGAATCATAACCATGCATATTTTTGGAATGATTCATGGAATGTCTTTCTCACCTTTTTCAGTCGAGGGGACTTGCATTAAGTAAAAGAGATTCTCATCATGGCTTGGGGCTCAATAGTACATGATTATGTTACTCTTCATGTGAATTCTAAAGTGTCAGAATGTACATGGAAGCATATATCACAAGTCAAGATTCCAAAGGCTTAAGTTACAATACTAAGAGAAATCAACAAAAGGAAAATTTTCATCAAGGATGAAAAAGGTAGGCTAATGTTGAGCTACTAAAAATTTAGGGAATATTCTATGAGCCTAGGATAAATAGTGGAGGAATCATCCAAAGAAGAGAAGGATTGGCCTACACATTTATGCTGGCACCAAGATTGCCTCCTCAAAGATGGTGCCTTTGCTTGGAAGGCAATCTAGAAAAAGATCCTAATTACTGACAAGTTTATCTTGATGGGTTTTCCAAGTACCTCAAAGTGCTCTCTATGGATTTGTGGAAGAAACAATTAACCACCTTTTGTCAAATTTCCCCTTCTCCTCTGAGTGTTGGCACTGGCTTTATGCCAAACTTGGTTGAGCTAGTGCTTTGTCAGAGGACTTGCTAGAAATTTTCAAGTCCTAGCTGATGATTCAACATAATTTAGTATTTCTAAGCATTTGGACTATATGCCCCTCCATCCTCATTTAGGAAATATGGAAAGAAAGAAATGAGTGAATATTTTTGGAAAAAAGAAAACAAATTGATAGATTCAAGAATAGATTGGAGAAGGCTATTGAAGAAGTAATGCACAAGAAACTCTCATTGCTTAGTACAAAAAACAAATCCTTCTCCTCATGGGATAATGATTTTTTGAAAATATGGAAAGGCTTGAAATCTCCTGTAATCATGGGGATGGTAGACATAATTCTACTAAAAACTAGAGGGAATTGGTCAAGTGGCAACCTCGTTAAAAATGATGGGTAAAAATACACCTTTGTTAGAGCATAGAGATTGAAAATACAATGAATAAACAACAATTTACCTGACTTCAATTCATATTGTACAAAATGGTTTTTGTGCTCAAATCAATGAATGCGGATGCTCACAAACCAAAAAGATGATATTGCTTCAAGAATGATTGATGAGAAATGGCTTCTGAAGGGTCCATTTATAAGATTGCAGGTTGATTGATAGACGATGGAGATCTGATGAGAGATGGATGGTCTAGATTGAAGTAGTGAAGTGGTTAAAGGATGGCGAGTGGAGAATTAAAAAGATTTTTTAATTGATTTTTGGATTTATGGGAGATGGTTATGAGATATGTGGTGGAGAATAAAAGAGATTTTTAATTCTTTTATTCACTTTTAGGCAGTTAGGTGGGGAAAAAGGAATAATTTACTTAATAAATCAATTAAATCATGTATGGGAAGGGGACTAGGATTTAGGAAAAGTGGATTAGGACTTAGGAAAAGTGGATTAGGACTTAGGGGAAAATTAGGAAAAAATTGATCAATATTAGGCAATAATGATCAGGAGGGAAAAATTAGGATGGTTTAGGGAATTAGGACTTGGGTAATTTTTAGGTGTCTACTATGTATACAGAAAATGTAGATAAAAAACAAAGTATTTAAATGCACTATTAAAACCCTTCAATCTACACTTAATGCAATCTCAGTTAAAGCAAAGAATCGATAAATAATGAACAAAACAACACATTTTACCCAATCGATCTCTATTGTACTGCGAGGGTAGTTTTGCTCAAATATTGATAGATGTGGTTGCTTGAACTAATAGCATGATGTTGCAGTGATGGATTATTGATAAAAATAGCTCATGAAGAGTCCATTTATAGACTTCTAGGTTGGATGATCAACAATAGAGATCTACTGAGAGATCGACAATCCAAATTAAGTTGGTTGAGTAGTTGAAGGATGGAGGGTGGAGAACAATTGAGATATTTTGATTAATTTTTGGATTTATAAGAGATAGTTACAAAATGAGTGGTGGAGAATAAAAGAAATATTTTAATTCTTTTTATCCACTTTTTAGGTAGTTAGGTGGGAAAAAGTGGAGATTTAATTAATAAATTAATTAAATCATGTGTGGGAAGGGGACTAGGACTTAGTAAAAGTGATTTAGGACCCAGGAAAATAATGAATCAGGACCTAGGATGATTTAAGGAATAATTGATCAGGATTAGGCAATAAATGATTAGGATTAGGGACAAATTAGGATATTTTAGGGAATTAAGATGAATATTTTTTAGGTGTCTATAGTCATCAATGAGCATCCACCAATTGAAGGTGTCAGTATTGGTCCACACAAATTAGAGTGAACAATCTCCAATGGTGTCTTGGCTCTAACTAAGTTGCTAGTTGGGAATGACTCTCTGTGTTGTTTTCCTAAAATGTAGCTTTCACATACTATATCTAGTTTTCTATCAATGGAAAACCTTTTACAATATTTTTCTTATATAGCAAATTTAGACCTCCAAAATTCAAGTGTCCAAATCCCAAAGCCAATTCTCATCTTTTATTTCTGACTAAAAGCTCTTAATAAATATCTTTTTAGGATCAATGTGGTATTGATGAAGTTTTTTCAAGTTTTTTCTTGATGCACTTGAGGTCTCACTAAGGGGTGAGCTTGAGAAAATTCCACCCTCAAATCTAGTTTCAACCTCAACCAAAACATTCTGTTGTTGGTCATTTGAAATTTGGCTATTAACTGACTTCTTGGAAATTGGTCTAAAATTACACATTCATTATTTTTTAAAAACACTTTAGACCCCTTCTAAACAAGTTGTCTAATGCTTTAAACCTAAAACATATTAAAGATCTAAAATATTCTTTTTCCCCTGCTTAGTTAGAATATTGACATTGCCTTTTCCCATGACTGACACTCTATTATCATTGCCCAAAGTAACATCTGATTTTACTAATTTATCTAGATTAGAAAACATTTCTAAATTCCTATACATATGATTACTATAACTTGAATCTAGAAAGAAAACACCTTTTGAACTCTCTTGAGCAACATTGCATGCTAGAAACATATTACCCTCATTTTGATTTTCTTTAGAAAAGTTTGCACTTTACTTGTTGAAATCAAACTATCTTTTTCTACACTTATGTACATAATGACCACTTTTTATAGTAGTGACATTGAACTTGAGATTTTTCATACCTTTGGCCATGAGATTGATTTTGACTTGGATTTTGGTTGTTGCTTACACTTGAATTTGCTAAACTAGTTCTTCCACCTCTTAATGAATTTATTCCTCTTTCTTTGAAGTTAGACCTCCCTCTACCTCTACCATGACTAATAGAAACTTGTGACTTGAAAGCTTGCTCCAAAAAGGAGCTAGAATAGTGACTTAGCCTACGCTCATAAGAAATTAAGGATGAGTGAATCTCATCTATAGAAAACTACAAAAATAAATTTGTCTCTTCTAAAGCCACAACAATAGACTCAAACTTTCTAGGTAGGCTCCTAAGAATCTATTCTCTTATCTTCAAGGGTTTCACCATGAGACATGATTTGATTAGCTAGCCCAATAACTTGAGTGAAAAATGAATCTACAAACTCAAAATCCTTAACAAACATGGTCTCAAAATCTCTTCTCAACATTTACAACTTTATAGTTTTGACTTTAGCCATACCTTGGTATGCAATTTGGAGGATGTCCCATGCTTTCTTTGATTTTGTTGTTGTTACAACCCTTGAGAATACACATTCATGCATTGCCTGAAAAATGTAGAAAAGAGCCTTGGAATCTTTTTTCTGTTATCTCTAAGAAAATACTTCATCTCTTGAGATAATGCATTGTATGCTACTATAACTATAGGTTCAAGAAACCCATTTTCCACAAGCTCCCATATATCTTGAGAACTAAACAAAGCTTTCATCATGATTGACCAATACTTATAGTTCTTTCCAATAAATTGAAGAATTTGAGGATTAGTAAGACTTGTGCTTGAAGAAGATGTCATTGTTGACTATGATCCCAGATGAAAGAAAACCAAGAATAATAAAATAGAATGAGAAACACAAAATATTACTTCTGTGTATTTATCAAAAATAACTTCTTACAAAAAAACTTAATCAAGAGAGTTTGAGCTCTTTACATTACACACAAAAAGAACTATTTCTTTTTTCTCAGTGTGAGTTTTTCTAAATTTGCTCAACCTAAGAGAAAGAGAGAGAGTTTACTAAAACAAACCAAATCCTATTTACTTCTACCTAGGTCATACTTTCCTGCACAATCAAATTTTGTCCCCTATTTTCATATACATTAAAGCCTTTTTATTGTGTATACATACCATAGAAGTATGGGTGGTTGGTAATATTAATGGAGTGGAACACGATGAAGGCAAGCAGGGCAGAAGTCATTTCAATTGAGGAAGTGGTAGCATTTTGAGATGTTATGTGAAATCTATGCATTTTCATTTTCACCCATGATGGGATTATAGACTAGAGTGATTTTCATTTTCAAATCCTAAAATCTAGTTAAATATCAAAATGACATTTAAAAAAAAAAAATTAGTCAGAGGAATCTATGGCCTAGCAATCCAGAGTCAATTTGAGAGGCTGCTCTAAACATCATAAGGCAAGCTCCCTATAATCTTTAGGTTGTACACACTGCCCCTAACCTATACAACGGGTAAATTAGATTTCAAATATGTGACCATTGTCAGTGTTTTTCAATGACTCAACCATCCGGTCTACACCTAAAAAATATCAAAACTGCTTATATAGAAAAAAATATCCATATAATTGTCCACGGAAGCAACCTGTCCTTCAAAGTCTTCCATTCTCAGCTGTCACATAAATATAAACCAAAATCAATATTTAATGATCGTAGGAAATTGTGGAAAAGAGAAATTAATTTTATGTTTAAAAAGAAAATCTCCAAAAGAAAATCTCCTTATAACGATAAGATCTCGTAGAGACAAGAATCAGTTAAAATTGACGGGCTTCAATTAGAGCCATACGAACATAAATTCCATAGAGAGAACAATCAGTCAAATTTGGCAACTTAGATCAATAGCCCTCCATATGAATTTAAAATTTATTTTGGTTTGAATTGATATGTTTTTAATTAGTTATTATGTGTTAATTTTTATGCTGAAAATTTCAAAACACTAATTCTTGCACTAGGTCACTAGACATCCACTACATCACATTCCATTGTAACAAGTTTCAAGTGTTGATCATCTAGGTCACCACAATCCTATCATTGTTATTTGCATTGCTGCTTCTTATCTTCCAATTTTATGTAAATTGTTATATAACTCAGGGGCATGTCTAAGAAAAACATTCTTCAATAGCAATCTCCAAATAGTGTTCATCAACACCACCAAGTTTTCAAATTGTAGGTGTATGTATAGGTGAGCCATTTTTTACAGTTACTTGTGGCATGAAAATCATAAGATCAAATCCACAAATCAAGAACTGAATCTACAAACGTAAAAAGTAATTCCATAATATGAAATTGACCCAAGTTCACAAACAGTTTTAAGTCTCGTGTAACACAATCACCTCAATCTACTCATCCTATATCAAATTTTATCAAGGAACAATTATCTATTGCAATCAAATCCATCTCCCTTCTCTATCCTAAAATATGCTGATCTAATTTGATCATATATACATCTCTAGCCTCACCTTCAATGATTTTTTATATAAGAGATAATTAATTTCCTAAGAGACATGATATTGTGACAGTCCATTAGATAGTATAGAAATGTTTCTGGTAAAAAATTGTGGATAATTCTTTTTTTGTCAACCTTTCAGATCACACTACATGATCCATCATCAAAACTAAAAACAGAAAAAAAAATGAATGATCCAATTATCCAAACATTGACAAAAAATTATACACAATTTTTTACCAGAAACATTTCTATACTATTTAGGTAATTTCCTCGCAATATCTTAATGTTCAACAGATAAAACTTGACAATTATCTGCAACTAAAATAATTATTAGTATATTTTAATTTAAAAGTGACGTTTAAAATTGACATTTTCTGAGTTATTAGATAGCGTTGGTATTTAATTTGTGATTGCGAAATTGCAACGCGTGAAAAGTCGTGCTAATCCATTGCAAATCCGCGTCTTCTTACTTTCCTCCTTTTCGGAAACTGCAAGGAAAATGGTAAGAAGATTCACATATTGCCAAATTAAATAAAAAATTCATAAATGAAAGCAGCAGCAACAGGAACAGATTGACTGAATAAAATAGTATGGTTTAATCTTACACCTCATCTTCTGTGGTCGTAGTGTTGTAAGAGTAATAGTAATTGGTTGAAGTTTCTTGGCAATGCCCTTGAGAGATGTATGTATGATTCTGTTTGCTTCTTCACTGGCAAGGAAGTAGTATTTATTTATTCCCAAAAGTCATGGACCATTGCAACTGTTGAAACGAAATAATTAACAATTAATTAGGGTTAGTTTGGATCACTTGTGGTTTCATTTAAATGTAGAGAACAATGTCTGATAAATTTGTATAAATTCATTATTATATAAAATTTAACCATTCTTTAATTCTAATAATGAATTTCTTACTGCACTTTAAGTATGTGTGTAGTAATGAATCTCTTACATTGAAAAATGAATCATATATAAGATATACGTGTTTTAATGCATAGATAAAAATAGAAAAAAACTAAAGTAACATATTTTTTTTTTACCAAGTATACAACATTTATCCAACATAAAAAATTAACTATTGATTGTTATTCTTTTATAAATTCAGATCTATAAAATTTTGGAGATTGCAAATTTTTTTTTTTTAAAAAAAAAAAACCTATTAATAATATAATGATTAGGTTTTTATTTATTTTACAAATTAAGTTAAAAGCTTTTATATAACAATTTATAAATTTTAAATAGTATGTTGTTTGTTATTTAGATTACTTAAAATTCTAAATAAAAATAACTGTTTATTTTATTTAATATATAAATTTGCATATTTTTTAACTATATTTATTTATTCAACTAGTCAATCTTTGAAGCTGTAAAACTTTTATGATATCTCTTTTATTTAAAAAAAAACTCTTTAGATTTGAAACAACCATAAACTCATTCACATTAGCATTAGGCCAGAAATTATAAGAATAAGGACAACTTTTAATTGTCTTTAGTTGAAAGATGAGATCTATCTCTTTTATTTAAAAAAAAACTCTTTAGATTTGAAACAACCATAAACTCATTCACATTAGCATTAGAGCAGAAATTATAAGAATAAGGACAACTTTTAATTGTCTTTAGTTGAAAGATGAGATCTAGAAGATTTATCTGTTAAAGATAGACCTAGAAGGTTTACTTATCAAAGCTAAATGTCCTTACGTTTTTTATTCAAAACCATTAAGTTATTCAAATGTACAAATATACTTTTACAAGGAATAAAATATCTTATAATATAATATTTATATTTTAAATTTTTTATTCAATTCAAAATGACCATGAAATTATTAGTTATTCTTAAGACATAAATCTTACATCACCATGATTTCAATAAATTCATTTTTATGATTTTTTTTCCCTTTTCAATTTCTTTCTTAATATAAATAAATTTAATTTTAAAATAATAATTTAGAATCACTATTTATTATAGTTATATTTGTAATTGTGAAAATTACATACTTATGTTTTTATATTTTAGTTTGTTTTGATTAAAGTGTAATTGGTATATTCTTGCACAAATTTGGCTCATGTCATCACTATATCTAGATTTCTTATCATTGATCTTTAAATTTTTATTCTTGATCTTCATATTTATTTTTTATTAACTTGAATTATATTCATGGTTGCAGACTTGACCTAGGTGAGTTTCATAGTTGTGGATTTCAACTTGGAACTTTTAAAATCCAAATGGGTAGAAGCATGAAGATATATCTCACTAATGGACCAAATAATAATAATGCACAACAAAATTAGTTAAATTTATGTAGGGCTTCAGCCTAAGTAGTGTTTAACACCCTTCAATCAAGCCTACTCAATAGATATATGCTACGATGTAGCAAAGAGGGCTTCAATCTAAGGTGATTTCATTGAACTCCTTTGAGAAAACTATATATATGGTTGAGATATAATATTTTTTATTGTACCACAAAAGTACCAAGGATCCCTTGAGAAAATAGTAGTGCACCTTTTTTTTTATTACACCACAAAAGTGCTAGGGATCCCCTAAGAAAATAACAGTTCACTTTTTCCCTTCCCTATCAGGTGGTCCTCCAAATTAGGATGGTTATGAGGACCATTACCAAATGAGAGACTTGACTCATTGAAAGTGTGGGATAACTCTAAATATGCCTTTGATCAAGCTTTAGAAGAGTTTGGAATCAATCTAAATCGAAGAGCTCCCAAAACAATCGAGGTTGGAAATTTTCATGGAGAGGAAATCAACATTAAAGAAGAAGTGACTAAAAATAATAATGAACTAATCAACTTAGAGGAAAGGACAACCAATAAAATAGAATCCCTTGTTGACAAAGTTAATTGTGGAGATCCCAAAAAAAGAGGCAAGAAAACTAATAAAGCCAAATCAGAGGAAGATGGTGAGTCCAAAAGCTAACTCAAGTTAACATCAATGCTATTGAGATTTGGGAAGGAGAAATCCATCCAATGAAGATCCTAAATTTGTTTCTTGATTCTTTAAAAAATGCTAGAGGATGATTGGAAAGAGCATTTGGGAAGTGGCTAAGGAATCTAGAAAGCACAAAACATTATTGAAGGACTTCAAAATACACATTTCCCTTGTCCCCCAAAAAGAGATTTATTTCGCCTTTAATGATTTTAAACAAATCTCTCTATAACACAGTCTATAAGATCATTACCAAAGTTATGGTCAATAAGATAGAACTAGTTCTCCAAGACATCATCTTAGAGGAGCAAAGCAGTATTTTCCTTGAAAGATCAATCTCAAATAGCATTATCACCACCCATGAGATAGTACACTCAGTTCAAGTTCATAAGAAGATGAGCACATTAGTTAAAATTAACTTTAATAAGGCTTACAATAGACTAAATTGGATATTCTTGATAAAAATAATGGAGAGCCTTGGTTTTGGACTGCACTAGATCAACTAGATTTTTAGTTACATCTTGAGTCTTAGATATGTACTACTAGTCAATCAGAGTCCATGTGGCTTCTTACTTTCCTATTGTGGCATTAGGCAAGGTGATCCACTCTCCCCCTTTCTCTTTATTATTATGGCTAAATTTCTTGGCAAATTGATCAAAAGATCCTTCCTTGATAGCTTTTGGTGTAGTATTGAAGCCACCAATAGGTTGGAGGTGATCACACATCAACAATTCATTAATGATACTATACTTTTTTGGGAAGCAAGCATTAGGCAGGTAGAATAGAAATATTCCATTCTTTGAAACTATTCTCAAACCTTTAGATACATCATAAAATCCAACAAATCAAAAGTTTTCTTCAATGTGAGTCCCATTAGGCAAGCTAGGAGTGCATCCATCCACATTTTCAAGATTGGAACCTTACCCAACAAATATCTAGCATTCCTTTATTCACTAGGGCCAACAAATCTAGTATATGGCTTAACTTGCTAGAGAAATGCTCATATAGGCTCTTTTCCTATAAATCCAAGTGGCTTACCTTTTCTAGGAAAATTATGATGCTCTAATTTGTCATCTCTACCATTCCTATATGCTTGATGCCTTGCCTCAGAATTCCAACCAAAACTTTTAGTGATATGGACAAAATGATGAGATCCTTCCTTTGGCAAAGGGGGTCAAAGAAGAAAGGTATTCCATTGGTGGGTTGGAACAAAATCTACACATCAAAGGTAGGGGGTGGTGTGGGTCTTTGCTCTAATCAAACACAAAATAAAGCTCTCAAAGCCAAACTTATTTGGAACATGTTCTCCAAACTTAGTCTCAAATGATCAAAGATCCTCTACAAAAAATATCTAGACCTTGAAGACCCCTCCAAAATTCTAATGGTAGCTAATCCTCCAAAGGGCTCACATATTTAGAATTTTATGCTAAGTAGTAAAAGCATCATGTAACCTACCACCTCACATGGGAAATCAATGATGGCAAGCAAGCAAATTTCTTGAATGATTCCTGGAATGGATATCCTTCCCATGCCAATATAGGGGACTTACAATAAACTAAATATATTCTTACAAGTATTTGGGGCTCACAAGTACATGACTATGCCATTCTTCATGTAGAATTGAGCTATTGGAAAAAGGCATCTCAACCTTGCATTACTAATGTTCATATTTGATATTTCATTTGTATTTACTATTTCATCTTTAGAGTTTTTTGTTCTCTCATGGGAAGTTGTCATCCCATTTTGAGGTGGAACTATTGTTCATCTATATTGAATTTTTCCTCACATGAGTAAGTAGGCACCCTACATTGAGGTGACACTCTTGGCCATGCATCAACATCTTGCAAGGTGTGTAAGAGAATCTTACATCATCATAATTGGAGTTACTTATGACAGATTCTTATGATGCATAAGAGCATGTACGAGGGAGGTTACACTATTCTCTTGACCAACATTATGATAGATTTGAACACTTGTCATGGAACATCTTTTGCATAGAGAGAATGAAGACAAATTTGGGTGCCCAAGTTTGGGTTGTCAAATATGACATGTATGGCATATCACATGTAAGGAATATACTAATAATGATTTATAAGACCAAGATCGATGGGGCATTGGGATTTGTTCCTTGATTATTTGGGTGCCATACCTCGCTTGGCCTCACTCCAAAACCATGTGATGGTTTTTAGTTTGTTCATATCCCATTTATTGGCGCTTATACTTGGAGTTTGGTATGGGTTATTTAGTTTGTATGCAAGTACTATTATGCTACTGGATAATTACTCTAGTTGTACACAAGAGGCATAACATTCTCTTTGTATTATAACCATGGTTGTTGCTAAGTAATACAAGTGGTTGTGCTTTTGGAGTGTTGGTTTTTTCTCCCAAACGGGTTTTCCCCACATAAACCCTTGTGTTATGGTATACTTGTATATATTACTTTATATGTTTTAATGTGTTTCTATATCTATAATTGTAAAGATCATTTATTTGCACATCACTCTCCTCAATGATTAGTTTAGGGTTTTTTTAGTAATATTGGATTTAGTGGAGGCTTGTGCATAAGGGTTTGATCTTATTATAGGAAGGGATGGAAAGCACTTCAAGAATAGAAAAGGAGAAGTTCATGGACACAAATTTTGAGTTGTGGAAGCTCAATATGGAGGATATGTTCATAGACTGAGATCTATAGATTGCAATATCTAGTACCAAAGCTACAATAATGAAACAAGAAGATAGGACTTGATGGATAGAAAGGCAAAGGGTCTTATTAGACTCTAATTAAAAAATTGATAGTTGTTGAATCTTCATGAAGAGACCACTATAGTGAACCTCTAGAAGAATTTGGGAGACATTTATCAACCTAAATACATAGTGAATAAACTCTTCTTAAGAAAGAAGTTGTATTCACTCAAGATGGAGTATGGTGGTTTTGTAGCTAACCATATGAATGCCTTCAACATGATTTTTATCTAGATGAAATCTATTTGAGTAAAGATGGAGGAGGATCAGTGTATGACTTTGCTTTGTTCTTTGTCAAATTCATGGTACTACCTTGTTATGGCTATTGGGAGCACTAACACCAAGTTGAAAATGGATGAGGTGGTGGGTAGCATCATTTGTTTCTAAAGAGATGTGAAGAAAGACTTTTGAATCTACTAAAGAGCCTCTATCTATTTATGGAAGATATAAAAAGAAGGGCAAGAAGCAAAACAAGTCTAGATCTAAATCTCCTAGTAAGGCAAATGCTAAATGTTGGAACTATGGTAAACCTGGCCATTATAGAGGGGACTACAAGGAGGAGAAAAATAAGAAAAACAAAGATTTTGATGATGAGTCTAAGTAGTTCTCCCAGGATTATGGTGATTCCTTTATTGTGGCCTTGGGTACACATGCATCAAAAGGTGCATGGTTTGATAGACTTTGGTGCAGGTCTTTCCACATTGTTAGGATTAAGGTGCCATCAACCTTGTAAATCCTATGTAATTTATTATTCCTATTATTTTTTGTAAATCACCCATAAGGGATGAGAGGTTTCACCAGTAGTGATCTTATTTTAGCCGCATGTTTATATCTGGTACCTGACACTAATTCATCTGCAACAATGGGTCATAGGGGGGTTTCCCCCCTGCGAGGGGTTTGGGGGGATCATCCCCCCGACAAAGGGGTCTGGGGGCCGCACACCTCAACAGGGGTTTGGGGGCAGCACCCTCGAAACCACATTTTATTTATATTTTATCATTGTAAATCTAGACTGTTCGTCATTAGTTCACAGATCTGACGGTCCATATTTGTTGGTTTTATTGCCCTAGAAGGCAACCCCCTTTTGTAAGGATATTTGTACTATGTTTTTATCAGAGTTGAGAGTAACAGGTGCTATTGGATTGAAGACTAAAGAAGAGGAGGAAGTGCATGTATTGTAATCTCATATTTGAAGATAATACAACTTGGAGCCTCTTTTCTTGGTGGAGTTTTTTAACTGAAAGGGTTTTCTCCACATTACATACTATGTTATGTGTTTAGTTCTTGATGCATGTTATTTCTGTGTAGTGGGTTTTATTTATGTTGCAATCTCCATTGATTCTACATTATTTAGAGGACATTAATAAGGTTTGAATCAGATTTCTATTGTGTGGTTTGCACCTTCATTTCTAACACACATGACCTCACATCAAGGTTGGTTTACAAAATATGAATAATATGATGGTGGGAAGGTATACCTTAGAGATGATTCTCATCTAAAGATTGTTCACATTGGAAGAGTCTTAATTCAATTCCTTGATGAATGAGTGAAGGGGATCAATGATGTACTACATGTCCCTACTTTGGCATGGAATCTACTTTTTGTAAGTAAACTTAATGATTTGGGTGTGCAAGTTGTTTTGTCAAGTGCAAGGTGCAAGACAGTGAGAAATGTTATAGTGGTTGCTAAAACTATTCACATTAGCATTGCCTTTTAGATGGATGCATGCATGGTTTAGTGCAATAGTTCTTCTATTCCTACAATGAATAAATATGTAGAATCTACACCTTCACTGGTATAATTAGTAGTAAATAGGAGTGTTGCATCCACTTCCGATGGTCATGCTTCCTGGGTACCTAAGGGTGGTCATGCTTTAGATACTAAGCTACCACCAAAGAAAACAATGTAATGGCACTAGAGGATGGGCCACATAGGTGAGAAGCATCTAAGGGCCATGAAAAATAAAAATCTTGATGAGGTGTTAAATGATTATAACCTTGAAAATAATTTCTATGAGCATTGTGTAAATAAAAAATAAAACTATATTCAATTTCACTCTAGTAATCATAAAGCATCTAAGGTAATTGCTTTGTAGTATTCATCAAAGATTAATGAGAATTCAGACTTTGGTTCTCTTTTATGTTCCGCTTGAATTGGTATCAGAGCCATGTGTTGTGAAATTTGTGTCATTGTCTTGTGAGAATCTCTGAACGTTTTGCTAGTAGCATGCTGTAGTTCCTGTAGAAGTCGAAGTAAGACCCGATTTGAAGGCTAAAGGAAAGTGCCATGTGAAGGGCAGTAAAGTGACTAAAGTAGTAGGGAATATTGTGAACGATAATTAGTAAGTTCATTCTCATCATGGCAATCCGCAGATCTATCAATGCTAGTTCTTCACTATCTCAAGTCTTGCATAATTATTTCCAAGACACTGATGATAATGTTGTGGATGAAAAAGGCAATTTTAAGTTTCTTGATTTAAAAATTTTAAATTTCTATCCTGAAAAAGGCATTAAAGCAAAATTTTGTGACTCTATGAATCAGTCCGAAGTAAATCTTTTAGTTTCTGGTACTGGAATTTGTCCTATTTATCTCCCTTTTATCCTTCCCAAAGATGTTTCCAGATGGAGTGATAAAGGCTATTTCCATGTCCATTTCCCTCATGTAGACATCATAGTTCATCCTTATTTTAACTATGACATTAAAGCTAAATTTTTTGCTACCTTAGTGGATACCCAATGTCAAATTTGGGAGCAAGCTGTCATTGCCCAATTTCGAGGTGTTTTAAGCCCTGAGAAAGGAGATGGTCGTATTTCTGTTCAACCTAATTTCACCCTCTCTCTTTCTGATAAATTTATCTCTTCTGCTTTCTGTCTCCTATTGCAAGTTAAAGGTGTCTCGCTCATGCTTGGTTTAGTCTATTCTACCATTGGAGGTCGATGTGTTTATCATCTTTTGAATACTGTATCTCCGCTAGCTTCTTTTCCCATGGGAGTAGGTTTTGTACAAGGTTCATCCAACCTACTTGATTATGGCCGATTCATAGACCACACTGGCTTCAAGATTGGTTTCCCTATAATTGAACAGTTATTAGATAAACAGAAACCCCAATTTGTAGACCTTCCTATCCACAGAAATAGATTCTTTGAAAGACCTTATTTCCAATCCAGAAGAGTCACTCCAATTACCTTGCAGACAGTCCCAAATCAGACTATCTTAGAGCAGCCACTAGAACAAGAACAGTCATCAAGGCGACAGCCCCTACAAAGAAGTTTCTCTATGGCTCATGCATATGCCAGCACAAATAGAAAACCCTATGTGGATTATAACCCAGAAGAATGCTTTACCTCTTCTAGCAGTTCTCGCAGATTCCAAACATCTTAGTCAATAAATCCCTATCCATCAAGATCATCTTTTGCATTTACTTCAGATCTTAGCAATGATCCTGTTCTAGTTGAAAAATTAGCTAGACTAGTCAGTTCAAGACTTCATCTTGCTCCTAGGCAAGAAGATGATCAGAAAGATCACAAGCAGAAAGGGATTAAGATCTCCAAGATACCTAAGATGCCTGACCATGCTTGCATGTTAAGAGAACATTTACCCATATATGGTGCTGAAAGAAAAGAAAAGAAAGTAATCTAGGTAGATCCAGTTACTGCTTTAGAGTTAGAACACTATGTACCTGGTAGATGGCCAACCCAAGAAAGTTTTACTATTATCAATCCTGAAAAATAGTTATGGGGCAAATATGAAGCCAGACTGCATACCAAAGTAGGAAGTAAACAGAAAACTTCTGAAGCTCAGAGGAATTGGCAGTCTCAATGGATGTTGTCTGCACAAGATAATTTAGATGATATGGCTGTAGACACTAAAATAGGTGTCAATAGAGTTGTGGCTACCCAAGAAACTCTGTCTCAAGTTCAGAGTGTGATCTTCAAAACAGAAATAGTAGTTGACAAGATTGATAAGCAATCTACTTCTCTATTGAATGATTCTGGTTCTATGAATTACAACATTAAGAATATTCAATCTTAGCAAACACAGGTTTATAATCTTGCCCAAAGAATAGATTCAATGGCTACTAGGATCAATGAAAATGTAGTCATTTCTAATAACAAAAAAGAAACTCAAGCTCAAGAGCAAAAAGCCTTGCTAGAGCATGTTGCTCATAAGCTGGAAAAAATTAGAAAATATGCTAAGAAAATAAGAGTTTCTCAGAAGGGCAAAGATAGTTCTGAAGAAGAACCTGAAGAGACTAAGTCTCAAAAGGCTGAACCATTTACTAGGCCTAAAGTCCAGAAAGGTAAAATAATTTCTTTTACAGATGAGATTGAAGAACCAGAAGCTAGGACTTCTCAAGTTAGAAGCAAGTCAGCTCCTATGCCAACTAAGTTGGTACTTCCCAAACAAAAAGAGCACATGATGCAAAATGTAGAACCCTTGAAAGATTGGTTAGAGGAATTGCATCTAGATCAGCCAAATGAACCCATTTACATGGAAGAGCCTGCAGCTACCATAAATCCAGAAGAAGAAGTTTATCTTGAAGACGAATCTTCTAATTCTTCAGAAGGAGAAGATGAAGAAATAGAATTTCATACTCCTCCTGAGAATTTGGTTGCAATAAATAATACAGAAAATTGGGAAGAATTTTACTTTGCTAGTCAAGAGTCTGTGTATAACAATTTTGATGTTGAAATGAAAGAATCTCTATCTGAAAATCCAAGACCTGAAAATCTGAGAGCTTATGCTACATCAGGTTATATCCTCAATGTTGATAAACTGGTAGATCCTTATGATGCTATTTGTACATGGTGTGATACTTTAGAAAATTATTTTGATACCAGAGGATCCCCATGGAATGATGCTAGTAAAGTTCTGTATGCTATTAGATTAATGTTTGGAAAACTTAGGAATTGGTGGAACTCTTTGCCCGATAATGGAGTAATCACTACAGATCCAGACATAGGTGATGAATATGTCAAAGAAAAAGATTTGGGTAGAAATGATATTTCTGCAGAAGGATTTTCATTGTTAAAAATGACTCTGATTGGTTTGTTTGCCGGAAATAGAAAAAATGAAGTCTTAGAAGCATAAAAGATTCTGTTTTCTCTCCAGTTAAAAGACTTAGGCAAACTAAGGAAATATAATTTGGTCTTTGAGAATTTCATGATAGCAGCCCATAAATTGCATGATCCAACAACCAAAAAATATTATGAGTTCTCTACCTTGTGGTTTAGGTGAGTATGCAGAAGACTATGTGATGAATAAATATAAAACCACAGTAGACAAATATGGTTTTGTTGATTTGAGAAATCTTGTTACTCATAAGTTGGATAAGGGTTGTCTCACTAAAGATCTCAATGATAATAAAGACTAGTATAATTCTTCTTGTAACATGAAGGATTACTGTGACTTACCACCTCTGAGTCAATTAAAAGATTTTAAGCATGTTAGAAAATTCAAAAAATCTTCTTGTGGTAAGCATTGCAGTTGTAAGAAGTGTAAAAAATCTTATGATGATGACAACATGGAAAAATCATTCCGTCATAAGCATCACAAATTTAAGAGAAGATATAGATTAGCTCCTATACATAAGCAATCTTTTAAAAGGAGATCTCCTCCTAAGTTTTTGTTCAGAAGAAATAAACAGTCAAGTGGACATAGATCAGTTCAATGTTTTATTTGTAAAGGTCCCCATTATGCTACTGATTGTCCTAGAAAAGGGAAGCAAGATAATAAAGTTTATGCCTTATTTGCTGAACAAGATGTACATAATAATTGGGATATTGTATATAGCTCTGAAGCTTTGAATCAGTTTGTAGATAATGAGTTTTTTGAATTGGTTGAAGTTCTCCCAGATCAGTTGAACATGGCCCGAGATAAACACTACAAGATCAGTTCTTCCAGTAGCAGTTCCCAATCAGAATCCGGTTCTTCAGATGAAAACACCACTATCACTAGTGTTGTTAAGAAGGCCATCAAAGATCTCGATTTCAAAATCAGCATGACTAAAGCTAAAGATCCTTATAGATTGCCTGGCTCCACTGAAGACAAGAAAGCTGCCGCCAAGGAGCAAGCCAAAGACATTAAACAATGGGAAGCTGAATGAGATTCTCTCTATTCTCAGCTTAAGAAAGGTAAAACTCCTTTTACTCGATCTTCTAAAGATCATGTCTTGTCTCCTCCCAGATCTCGGCATTCTCGGTCTCATGGTTGTGTTGCACCATCCTAGAAATCCCACAAATCCTCCAGATTTCATAAGTCTCCTTCGCCATCCTCACCTCCCTCATTAGGTCATTCCATGGATACCATAGCTGTCAAAATTGACCGATGTCATGAAGAACTCATCATTTTGACTCGCCAAATCACTTTACAGCAGAAATCTCTTGATAAACTCACTTCTGCAGTGGGGGAATTGCGTGATATTATTCTCAAAGCTAAAAATTCCAGTTTTGAATCTACACCATCTGCACACTCTTCACATTCTTCCAAGACAAGATCTAAGCTCCCGAAGTATGAACCTACAAATGCCCTGTTCATTGCTGAAAATTGCACATAGATTCACATTAATCTCCAATTCCCTGGTTATAAACCAATACCAATGGATGCTTTTGTGGATTCTGGATCTTCCAGAAATTTTGCCAATACTAATGCTATTCCTGCTGAATTCTGGAAACCCAGACTTGAAATACTTGTTGGTGTTGCTATTAATGGCCAAGATGTGCAATATGGAAGGTATGCCCAAGATGTTCCAATAGAAATCCAAGGCAAAAGATTTGTGACAGACTTCATTGAGCTAAAAGGTCTTAGAGGTGATGTTCTCTTAGGTTTTACTTTTCTGACCAAATACCAACCATTTGTGTTAAGAGTCCATGAGATATCTCTTCGTCATGAAGATGGCCAAATTAAGATCCCTGCACTCAAGGTTGTAAATCATAAATTCCTTGACAAAAAACCAGGAGAGAAGAAGTCACCTAGAATGAGCAAAAAAGAAAATATTAATTTACAAGCTCAAACATTACCCCTGTTAGAACCAGTCAAGATTAGATTTGAGCAAGAATGTTGTAGCATGAATCCTCTACAATTCTGGTCCAAGAATCATGAAGAATGTGAAACAAAGATTAAGCCAGAATGTTCGTCTATGATTCCTTTTGAACCTGCTTATCTAATGAGTCCTTCTGAAGTAAGAGAAATAGATGAACATTTGCAAGAGCTGTTGGAAGGAAAATTCATCAGAGACAGTAAGAGTCCATTCAGTTGCCCAGCTTTCTTGGTAAACAAAAGAGTAGAACAAATTAGAGGAAAGAAAAGGTTTTGTATCAATTATAAACCTCTGAATGATATTATTCTTCCTTTCAATTATCCAATTCCATTCAGCACAGATTTAATCATAAGAGCAGCTTCTAAAAAGATATTTTCAAAGTTTGACTGCAAATCAGGTTTCTGGCAGATCAAGGTAAAAGATGAAGACAGGTATAAAATTTCTTTTTTAGTTCCTCAAGGTTTATATGAATGGAATGTGATGCCGTTTGGTCTGAAAACTGCTCTAGCTTATTTTCAGAGAAAAATGGACCAAGCCTTAAGAATTTTGAAAGATTTTTGTGCCGTATACATTGATGATATTATTGTGTTCTCTGATGATATAACCCAGCATTTGCAGCATTTAGAATCTTTATATAATACTATCAAACATCATGGAATATGTTTGTCTGCAAAAAATATTGTTATAGGCCAGGAGGAAATTGATTTCCTTGGTTTAATTTTGTCTCATGGAAAGGTCAAATTGCAGCCTCACATATTGAAGCATATCAATGAATTCCCAGATATTTTGGGAGGGATAAAACATATTCAAAGATTTCTTGGATGCTTAAATTATGTGTCCCCTTTCTATAATGGTTTGGCTAAAGATAGGAAGAAGTTGCAAAATCAGCTGAAAGAAAGTGCAGGACCATGGACTCAAGAATTAATAGAAATAGTGCAGAAGATCAAACTCAAATGCCAATATTTGCCAACATTACATCTGCCTGAAGATGGTTTTCCTTTGATTTTTATACTGATGCTTCTGATGAAGTTTGGGGTGCTGTGTTGTTACAGGAAATTCCTTTAAAAGGATCTCAAGTATGTGGTTATAGGTCAGGTACTTTTACTGACACTGAATGCAGATACACAATTTATGAAAAAGAGATTCTAGCGGTAAACAAAGGAATTCAAAAGTTTAATATCTTTCTCAAACCAGCACATTTCATAGTCAGAACTGATAGCCAGCCTATGCGGTCTCTTCTCAGAAAGAAACCTGATAAAGATCTAGCTCATGGACGTATTGCTAGATGGTATCTAGATTTTATAAGCTATGATTTTGACATTGAATGGATCCACGGAGAAAACAATCCTCTTGCAGATAGTCTCACCAGAGAAATGGCAAAGCTTGTAGAACCAGTCTGCATGATGATCGAGATTGGAGAAACAATCACAAGAAAAGATGGAATTGAAGTTTACCAGAGTACAAATGATAGAGGACAGGATATCTGGGTACCTCAATTACCTGCAGAAATAATCTCCCCTATTCTTGAAGTATTTTTCTTGAATAAATGGCTAGATGAGCTAAGGAAGAAAATAAGGGAAACCTATGAACAAGGAATTCTCACTCCTTCAGACTCATATGATTTTCTTGAAACTTTTGGTCTTGAAGAATCCCAAATA
Source organism: Cunninghamia lanceolata (assembly GCA_027924645.1). Lineage (NCBI taxonomy): Eukaryota > Viridiplantae > Streptophyta > Pinopsida > Cupressales > Cupressaceae > Cunninghamia > Cunninghamia lanceolata. The sequence goes on along the minus strand of BSBN01000429.1, from coordinate 20,356,577 downwards.
GATTTCATGTTGAGAAATGGTTTGCAGATGGATATCTGTATCACCTCACTTCTTCCAATGCATTGGACATACAGGGATAAGAAAAATTTGTTAAAAATTGCAAAGTCTGGTTTTATTAACAGCATTACAATTTCTCAAACTGAGTTTGAAGATTATGCTGATATTTTTTTTGGCATCAATGATAGAATTTTGCAACCAGACATGAATGAATTCTTTGATCATATCCAGAAGAATTTTGGTTGGTCTGTTGAAGAAGGATTATGTGGACCATCTGGATATCTTGTGCAGCCTCATGGATACTGCCTTCCTAGGGTAGAATATTATCCATTGACACATGATTGGTTTTCCAAAGTTGTGTTAAATGTTTTGATTCCTTCATTACATCCAGCTTTAGTTGCTGCAAGAACAGAGATGGATATTGCCTATCCTGACCAGATTGAAAAAATCATATACTCCTTTCATCCTCGCAATGATGACTTGGATATCATTTTCAAACCACTACCACGGGATTTCTTACCACCCACTGACATTTCTGGTTTGGGCTAGCACATGGGCTTGTTTGTGCTGTGACGTTGGCCACGTTAAGCTTCCGACAACAGGACGCAACCCTGTCTAAAAAAGCAAGATCCTCATATCCACTTTTGAGTGTAAAGTGGGCCGTCTATTGCATACGGTGTGCTTAATGCGAATCTTTTGTACTTTTCACTGTAGTTAGTGCTTACGGATATGACTGCCTAACAGCTATCCTCTCCTATAGTGTTGTTACGTGTCCGATTTGTATGGTCGGATTCCTAGAGTAGTTTATAGTTTTAAAGTCCGCTCGGACTTATAAATAAGGGTTTTTCCCTCATTTAAGGTAGGGGGCTTTGGAGTGAAGCACAAGGACTTTTAGGTCTCAGGATTATAGCAAGATTATGCTCTTGTTCTGTGCTGTATAGAGATTTGGACAATCAGAAATTGCTTTGTAATTGCTTTGCAGTATTCATCAAAGATTAATGAGAATTCAGACTTTGGTTCTCTTTTATGTTCCGCTTGAATTTATAACCTTGAAAATAATTTCTATGAGCATTGTGTAAATAAAAAATAAAACTATGTTCAATTTCACTCTAGTAATCATAAATCATCTTGGGTAATGGACTTGATATATTTTGATGTGTTTGGTCCTATTAATGTGCTTATATTTCTTTCATTGATGATTATAGTAGAAGGGCATGGGTATATTTCCTTAGAAGTAAATAATGGGGATTAATAATGGCTATGAGCTTTGCTCATCAAATTTTGAAAGATTCTATAAGGATCATGGGATAGAAAGACATAAGACAACTCTATACACCACTTAGTAGAATGAAGTTGTAGAAAGAATGAATAGGATGTTGATGGAGAGGGATAGAAGTATGCTTAGTAGATCTAGTTTGGTACAAAAGTTTTGGCAGAAGTGGTTCCATAGATTGTTACCTGATTAATAGGTATCCTACTTTATCTCTTGTTGAGAAGACACCTATGGAGGTGTGATCAAGAAAAAATCCTTCATTGAAATATTTTTTTAGTTTTTGATTGCAAGGCATACGCACATGTGTCTAAGGAGAAGTGGTTAAAGTTGGAGAACAAGGCTATAAGATTTATCTTCATCACCTATGGTGTTGGTGTGAAAGGGTAAAAGCTTTGGGATCTTATGGTCAAAAGAGTTTTTATAGAAAAAGCATTATCTTCAAAGAAGTTAAGCCTTCTTCCATAATATTGTAGCCAAAAAAGGATGAAAAGGAAGATGTGGTTTAGCTACCCCCAAAGATTGAGAAAGTTGAACCTAAGGCCCATGAAAGACATTAAGAGGAGGAGAGCTTAGATAATTTAGAGAGCTCTAAAGAAGAGTTAGGAACTCCACCTAAGTCTTTAAGGAGGTCCACTCGACAAAGAAAACAACCAGAAGGTATACTCCTAATTGAAGATGTACTTTTATTTTGATTACTAACAATGATGAGCCTAGAACCGTGAAGGAGACTATGGTTATGGAGGATGTAGAGTCCTAGGAAGTAGCCATGGATGTGGAGATGGCTAGATTGAATAAAAATGACACATAGAATTTAGTATCTTTACCTGGTTGATGAAAACTTGTTGGATGCAAATGGGTGTTCAAAAGGAAGATTGTTTGAGATGGCCATGTTGACAAGCATAAGGCTAGATTGGTTGCAAAGAGATGTTCCTAGGTTGAGAGAATTGATTATGGTGAGATACTCTCTAGGTGGTAAGATAACATCCATTCAGTTATTATTATCTATTGCAACAGTTTTTGATCTTGAGGTTGAGCAGATGGACGTGAAGATAACTTTCTTTCATGGTTAAATTTGGAGGAAGAAATTTACATAACACAACTAGAGAACTACATTGAAAAGGTTAAAGAAACCTTTGTATGGTCTTAAGCAATCCCCTAGGAAGTGATACCAAAAGTTTGATTTTTTTATGTTGGGATTGGGATTTATAAGATCCAAGTTAGATCATTGCATCTATTATAAGATGGATAATGATCCTTTCCTTGTTATTAGATTATATGTTGATGATATGTTGTTTTCCAATAATGGAAAGGGTATGATTTATGAATTGAAGTCTCAATTTTTAGCACAATTTGAGATGAAAGACTTAGGGGCTGCTAGGTTTATGTTGGGGATGGAGATCAGAAGATATAGAGCTAGCAGAAAAAATTATTCAGTTAGAGAAAGTATGTGAACTTAGTGTTGGAGAGATTCAACATGACAACTTGTACACTGTTGTATGTTCCTATTTAAATGAGGACCAAGTTATCAATAAAGTAATGTCTAACTTCTTCTAATGAGATGGAGGATATGGCCATTTAGTACCTTGCTAGTGTTATTGGGAGCTTAATGTATGATATGGTCTGTATTAGACTAGATATCACCCAAGCAGTGGGAGCCCTTAGCCATTTCATGGATAATCTTGATAAATACATTGGGATGTAGTGAAGAGGGTCTTCAAATATTTGTAGTGAACCTCAAAGTACTCCATCTGTTATAATGTAAATTCTATAGGGGACAGACTCAATGACTATTCATGGATTTTTGGATTAAAATTGGGGTAGAGATGTTGATAACTAGAGATCCACTAGTGGATCTATTTTCACTATGTATGGTGGTACTACTAGTTGGATGAGTAAGTGGAAGGTTACATAGTCACTTTGTCCACTACAGAAGTAGGGTACATGGCACTACTCATACTTGTAAGGAAGCTATTTAGATTAAGAGATTGTGTTTAGACACAGGGCTAAATCCAAGAGCTATTACAAATCTATGTGATAATCAAAGTGTCATATGTCTAGCAACAAACCTAACCTTTCATCCAAGGATGAAGCACATTGATGTCCCTTATCATTTTTTTGTGACATGCTAGAGAGATGGGAGGGTACTGAAGGAGATTGATAATTTGATGAATGGTGTAGATTCATTAACGAAGCCCATGAGCACAAAGATGTTTAGGTGGTGTAGTGAGTCTATGGGCATTATGACCCCTAGCAATTGAATTTTGGTATTAGTGGGTTTTCCTTTTTCTTTTGGAAGGTGTTTGAAAAGTGGGAGAATTTTGGGAAAAGATGTCTCAACCTTGCATTCCTAATGTTCATATTTGATATTTTGTTTGTATTTATTATTTGATCTTTAGTGTTTTTTTTCCTTAAATCATGGGAAGTTTACATCCCATTTTGAGATGGCATTATTGTTAAACTTTAGTCATTTTATCCTCACATGAGGAAGCATGTGTTCCACATTGAGGTGGTATTCTTGGCCCATCTTATAAGGTGTATAAGAGCATCTTGAGTCATTATAATAGGAGTTAATTATGACAGATTCTTATGACATGTAAGAGCATGTACATGGGAGGTTACATTTTAATCTTGACTAGGATTATGATAGGTTTATACACTTGTAATGGAACATATTTTCATTAGGAGAATGAAGACGAATTGGGGCACCCAAGTTTGGGTGGTCAAATATGACATTTATGACATATGACATGTATGAAATATACTAATGATAACCTAAAAGACCAAGACCAAGGTGGAATTAGGATTTATGCCTTAACCATTTGGGTGCCATACCTCTCTTTTCCTTGCTCCAAAACCATGTGATGGTTTCTAATTTGTTCATCTCCTATACATTGGTGCTTGTAATTATAGCTTGCTATGGGTTGTTTAGTTTGTATGCAAGTATTGTTATGCTACAATAATTACTCTAGTTGTACATGTTGGTGATACTCTTGAAAGAGACATATCCTTATCTTTATATTGTAAACATGGTTGTTGTTGATTAATACAAACTTTGTTGTGCTTTTGGAGTGTGGGATTTTTCTCCTAAAAGGGTTTTCCCCATGTAAACCCTTGTGTTATGGTATGCTTGTCTATATTGTTTTATACTTTTTAACATGTTTCTACTTCTATAATTGTAAAGATCATTTATTTTCATATCACTCTCATTAGAGATTAGTTTAGGAAGTTTTTATGTGTACCTTTGCTTCCTTTCATAGGTTTCTTTGAATGGGTATGGAAGGAAATCCCTCAAATCAAGATCCCAAGGATCAAGTGATAATATTAAAAGTAGAACCTAACAAAAGGAAAATATTCATCGAGGATGAGAATGATAGGCTAAGATGGAACTACGCAAAGTTTGGGGATTATTTAGTGAATTTGGGATAAAAAGTGGAAGACACCTCCAATGAAGATTAGGATTATCCCACATATTTATGTTGGCACCAATATTTCCTCCTAATAGGAGGTGCCTTTTCTTGGAAGGAAATTTAGAAAAGGATACAAATTGTTGGCAAGTTTATCTCTAATGGGTTTTGCAAGTCCTTCTAAGTGATCCCTTTCTAGATTTACGAAAGAAACTGTTAACCATCTACTGGAAAAATTATTCCATCTCCTTTAAGTGATGGAAATGGTTTTGCACCAAACTTGGGTGATCTACTAGAAATATTCAAATCCTAGTCATGAATCTAGAGAAAATTAGTATTCTCAAGCAATTGGACTATTAGCCCTTCCATCCTTATTTGGGAAATTTGGAAAGAAAGAAATTGATGGATCTTTTTGGACAAAAAAATGCAAATTAAAAGATTTAAGAATAGAGTCAAGAAAGCCATTGAAAAAGTAATGCTTAGCAGACTTGATTTACCCAACTCAAAATTTAGAAATCCTTCTCTTTGTGGGATGGCAAGATTTTTTCAAAGATCGAAAGCCCTAAAAGCTCCCATAATTCATGGGGATGGTAGAGTTAATTCTACTTAAATTTAGAGGAATCACATCGGGTGACAATCACCTTTCAAAGGATAGATAAAACTAAACTTTGATGGTGCATCGAGGGGTAATTTGAGACCCTCGAGAGAAGGCTACCTTGTGAGAGACTCCAATGGTTCCCTAATCATTTCTACCTCCAGTTTTTTTTGAATTAAACCAACAATGAAGATAAAGCCCAAGCCTTCCTATTGGGACTTTAGGTATGCAAAGAGAAAGACCTAAATAATATCCAAATAGAAGGTGACTCAATGATACTTATCAATGCAATTAGAAAAGGGGGACTCCTAATTAGAAAATTAACAACATTCTCCTAAAAGCATGGCTTATTTTGGATTGGTTGGGAACTTTTTCAATTCAATATGTCTATAGAGAATCCAACATGGAGGCTAAATCACTTTCTAATGATGCAATTAATCACAAGATATTACTCAAGATTAGAAACAACATAAATGAATGGGTCTTGGCTAGCGTATTTGATGCAGGAACATCCAGTGGTGTAAGGGCAATCTTGCATCACCCAAAAAGATGTTGATTCAAAATCATTGAATTGGTTTTCATTTCTTTCCATAATTAGTATTTCTGGTTCCATAATCGCTTGAATAATGATGTAGGACTTTCAGTTTTTCCAAACTGCTATTTTTGGAAAGTTTAACTGCCATTTCAGGAAAGTTTGCGTTTGGGCACGGATTGAAGCAAAAATTTATAGGAAGATTCATAAATGAAATATAAGACCTTTCACTAAGGAATCAGGTAAAGATCATTTGTGAGATGAAAGATATTAAAGTTTTTGTTTTCTGAAAAGACCTTGAAATTCTAAAATCAGATATGAGGCACTAAAATGTCCCATAACACCCCGAAAAGTTGACAGAAATCCATTTGCGGATTTTAGGCATGATAGTTCACTTCGTGAGCTTTTTGGTGCTTAAAACAGTTTGTCAATCAAACACCCAGATCAAAAGTTATGCTTCCTGAAAGTTGACCTACTTTTGGAGGGAGTTGCAAATTTTAAAATTTAGCTGGAGGCTGCCAAAAAGGACTATTTATGACTATTTTTGGGAAGCCTGGGTAGTAGAAGAGATAAGGGGAAAAATATAGAGTCAATAATAGGCAGGAAAATATAAACCCTAGCTGATTTGGGGTTACAGAAGGCTGAAGATTACAGAGTCTTGTGAGAGGAAGTGGTAATGTGTTGCAGCTTATGGAGGATTGATTCCTCTGATTGTATTTGAGCTTTTGTAATGTAATGAGTTGTCCAAATCAATAAAATATCATTCTATTTTCTATGTGCAATTTCTGTTGTTGTGTGTTTAGTGATTTACTCCCTTAATCAAGTGGTATCAGAGAAAGGGTTCCTGAGTGTGTAGATAGATTGCCGACTGTGAGGCAGTTTGCACTAGGACCTGAGGTTGTGGGTTTGATGCGGAGATCAAGATGCCTTCATGAAGAAATCGTATTGGGAGGAATGCTTTGATGGAAGAGGGTTTTAGAGCCCTGTAAAGGCAGATCAATGCATTGCAAGAGGAGCTACAAAGAGGGTTTGAGCCAAGAACAAGAGAAGAAAGCGAGGATGAAGCTGAAGAAGAGCTATCTGAGGAAGAACAAGAAGCTGCAGGAGATCCTACAGAAGTTAGGTTGTTGAGGGCCATTTCAAAGATTGGAAAGAGGCCCAGGATCAAAATTTCTACCTATTCTGGAGATTTGAATCAAGAACAACTTATTGATTGGATCAATGACATGGAGGATTACTTCGAGTATGAAGACGTGGAGGACCTAGATTGTGTCAAGTTTGCAAAGACAAAGTTTCAGGGCAATGCTAGTATTTGGCAGAAGGAGGTCCAGTTAGAGAGAAATAGGAGAGGAAAAGGAAAGATTACCAGATGGGATCAGATGGTGGAGAAACTGAAGAAGTAGTTCATTCCTATGGACTATGAGATGGAGTTGCTGAAGAAGCTGCAAGGATTGAAGCAAGGTAACAAGTCTGTCAAGGAGTATAGAGAAGAGTTTTATAAGATTAATAGCAGGACATACCATGTAGAGGCTAATAAGGAGAAGGTAGCCCGTTATATTAATGGGTTGAGGCCAAGTATTCAAGAGGAGCTGAGCCTAGTCAAAATAACCACCATAGAAGATGCGTACCAGTTTTCCCTAAAGGTGGAAGAGAAGCTGAATAAAAGATTTGAAAGAAAGAAAAGGGGAAGAGGTCAAGGCAGAAGGACTGGTGGAAGATCCTATGGAGGCCGTAATGAAGATCAAAAGAAAAGTGAAGAAGCTGGCACCAGTCAGAATCAAAGAGGAGATAATGCCTACCGCCCTCGTGACCAGTACAATGGTGAGCAAAGAGGAAGAGGAAGAGGCCAACCTAGGAAAGGACCTAGAAGAGGAGGTTTTAGAGGAAATTGTTTCCAATGTGGAGAAGAAGGGCATCGAGCATACGAGTGTCTGCAATATCAAGGAAGGACAAACAGAAGACCTAAACGTAATGCATGAGTTGCACATGTAGATGAAGATGCACAGTCTGAGTGATCTAAAGATGCTAAAAGGGGAGAAACTCTAGTTGTCAGAAGAACTTTGTTGAATGAGGAGAAAGAACCCAATCAGAGGAAGAGTTTATTTCGCACAAGGTGCAAATGTGAAGGTAAGTGTTGTGATATTATTATTGATAGTGGAAGCACTGAGAATCTTGTTTTAGAGGAGATGGTTGAAAAGTTGAAGTTGACAAGAAGAAATCATCCACATCCATATCAAATTTCATGGTTGCAGAAGGACCATAGAGCTTTGGTCAATGGGTAGTGTTTAGTGAAGTTCAAGATTGGGGACTACCATGATGAGGTGTTGTGTGATATCATATCGATGGATGCATGTCATATATTGTTGGGGAGGCCGTGGCAGTATGATAGGTGCACTGTCCATGATGGTCATGCAAACACATATTCCCTAACAAATGATGGAGTTCGTCATAAGTTGAAGCCCTTGAAGGAGGTGGAAGAAAAGGTATGTAGTACTGCCAAAATTTGCTTGGTAGATAGTAGAAATTTTTGGGAGGGTATGAAGCATGAGCGTCATTGCTTTGCATTGATTCCTAAGATTAGTCAAGAGAAACGTGAAGATGTACTAGCAGAAGTTTCAAATATGTTGGAAGAATTTTAGGATATTGTCTCTGATAATGTACCAGAAGCTTTACCACTGGTGAGAAAGATAAATCATCGAATGGATTTGATACCAGGAGCTAGTTTGCCAAATAAGGCAGCCCATAGAATGACTCCTGTAGAGAATGAAGCGCTGAATAGACAAGTTCATGAGTTGTTAAGGAAGGGACTGATAAGGGAGAGACTAAGTCCATGTGTGGTACTTGCAGTACTAGCACCAAAGAAGGATGGAGAGTGGAGAATGCGTACAGATTCTCAAGCCATCAATAAGATCACAATGAGGTACATATTTCCATTACCCAGAATGGATACATAATGGATTGTTTGAGTGGAGCCAAGTACTTCACAAAGATTAACTTGAAGAGTGGGTATCACTAGATCCAAATCAGAGAAGGAGACGAATGGAAGATAGCCTTCAAGACAAAGGAAGGTTTGTATGAATGGTTAGTCATGTCATTTGGGCTAACCAATGCACCGAGCACATTCATGTGACTCATGAATGAGGTATTGAAAGAATTTTTGGGAAGTTTTGTTATTGTTTATTTAGATGACATTTTGATTTTCAGTAAGACTTGGGATGAGCATCTGATGCATATCAAAAGAGTTTTAGAGAAGCTGAGGGAGGAGAAGTTGATTAATTTGAAGAAATGTAGTTTTACAAAGAAGGAGTTGGTATACCTGGGATTTGTTGTCTTAGAGGAAGGTCTTAAGATGGACCCAGAAAAAATAAGGGCTATCATTGAATGGCCTACACCAAGGAATTCTACAGAGGTAAGATCTTTTCATGGTTTGGCAAGTTTTTACAAAAAGTTTATCAAGAATTTTAGTAGCATTTGTGCACCCCTAACTGAGACAATGAGAGGGGATAGAAAAGAGTTTAGATGGACTACAGGAGCAGACAAGAGTTTTGATACATTGAAGTAGAAAGTCATAGAGCAACCTATTTTCGCACTTCCAGATTTTAATAAGGTATTTCAGGTAGATTGTGATGCTAGTGGTAGTGCTATAGGAGTTGTTTTGAGTCAAGAAGGTAAGCCCATTGCCTATTTTAGTGAGAAGCTTAATGATGCCAAGAAAAAGTATTTTGTTTATGATCAAGAGTTTTATGCAATAGTTCAGGCTTTAAAGAAATGGAGGCATTATTTGTTGCCAAAAGAGTTTGTTTTGTATACATATCATCAGGCTTTGTAGTATCTTAATAGTCAAGGAAAATTAAATCAAAGGCACTTAAAATGGGTTGAGTTTTTGCAGAGTTATACTTTTGTTTTAAAGCACAGGAGTGGGAAGTCCAACAGAGTTGCAGATGCCTTGAGTAGAAGACAAAATTTGTTGACAAAAATAAAGATAGAGGTTGTTGGGTTCGATGAGCTCAAAAGTTTGTATCCTGAAGATCCAGATTTTGCAGAGGCTTGGAAAGCTTGTTTGGAACATGTTACTTTGGACAGGACAAAATGGTTGAATTTCATAATCCAAGATGGCATGTTGTTTAGAGGAAGCCAATTGTGCATTCCGAGGAGTTCCATGAGAGAGAACCTGAGTAAGGAGAAGGATAGCGGGGGATTAGCTGGACACTTTGGTCGAGATAAGACCATTGCTATTATTGGTGAGCATTATTATTGGCCACAATTGCAACAGGATGTGAGGAAAATTGTGCAGAGTTGCAGAGTGTGTCAGATGGCAAAAGGAAGAAGTCATAATACAAGGCTATATTAGCCATTACCTGTACCCAAGAAGCAATGGGATGATATTAGTATGGATTTTGATCTTGGTTTACCAAGGACACAGAGAGGACATGATTCCATTTTTGTGGTGGTGGATAGATTCTCGAAGATGGCACATTTTATTCCTTACAAGAAGACTAATGATGTTGTTCATATTGTTGAGTTATTTTTCAGGGATGTGGTGAGATTACATGGTCTACCTAAGAGCATAGTTTTAGATTGAGATACCAAGTTTGTTGGTTATTTCTAGAGGACATTCTGAAAAAAGCTGAAGACAGATTTGAAGTTCAGTTCTGCACACCATCCACAAACTGATGGACAAATAGAAGTGGTCAATAGGAGTTTGGGTAACCTGCTACGATGCTTAGTAGGAGATAAGCCTAAGGGATGGGATTTGATTTTACCACAGGTAGAATTTGCTTACAACAATTCTGTCAATAGGAGTACTGGTAAATCACCATTCTAGATTGTATATGGCAATAGTCTAAGAAATGCTTCAGAGTTAAGGAAGCTGGACAAAGGGGTAAGTGCAAGAAGATGGGGGGCCAAAAAGTGGCCAAATTAATTTAAAAAAAAATTAAGTCATAACGCGAGCGCGTTATAACGCGCTCGCATTATGACTTCCTATAAATAAAAAAAAGGTTTCCAATTTCATTTCTTTCTATCTTCTCCTCTCTACCCGCGGCTTGCAAACCCTAGAAAGCATGCTCACATTTTGCAAAACTCCATTCAACACAAAAAGCTTATCGATTCATCGCCAAAATGCCGCCACGACGTCGAGCACGCCAAAGGGGTGAGTTATATTTATTTTTTTGTTTAAATTTGTTTCTAAATAGGTAGGTTTTTGTTGATTTTTGATGTATATTTTGTTAATTGTCAGGAAATGTTAATGCAACTCCTCCTCCTCCTCCTCCTCAAAATCCACAAAATCCTGAGGAGGAAATACCTGTAGAACAACAACCTCCTCTATTCATTCCTCGACATGCCCCTAGAACACAAGAAAATATAATGGGGCAAATTGAAGACAACAAAAAGGAAATTGAAGATATAATTGCAAGGTTGAAAGATCCTTCCACTTTAACCTTGCATAGGTCCACGCTTGCCGAATCTCTTGAGTCTATGTTATCAAATGTAGATTCAATTAGCAAGCAAATAACTAGTTGGACGGATAAGAAGAGAGAGTTTAGAGATTACTATGCAGACAAGTTGTCATACCAAGATGTGAAAAAATTACAAATTACAAAATTAGACTTGTGTTCAATTTTCACAAACCCACAAACAAATCAACCTCCACCCATTACATGCAAGAGGTTCCCTATCCATTAGTGCAACAACCAAGTGATAAGGGACAATTTTGGGCAGAGGTGGTGGATGGTTTTTGACCATCCTCCATGCAATAATAATGAGGTCCCGCAATACTTTTTGAGGAAACTCTACTGCGAGTTTATCCTCAATAAAGTGCCAAACTATTTTGATATGTGGGACTTCCAGGGTAGAGGTGGGGGGTCAGCACAAGATAGACCAGGGGCACGTCTTGACCCATAGCGGGTAGTGAGACAAGTAATCAGCAGACCAGCCCACGAGCATGTTTCTATGCCTTCCATTGTGAAGGAGAGTGTTGAGGTTGATATACTTCAGTAGATTAGTGCCTTGAACCAGAGCATCATAGAGCATGCCGGTCCTGCAACACAGAGTGGGTTGGGAGATAGTGCGAGGAGTAGGGTCCCACCCCATACTTGTCAGGCTTGCGGGTCAGCTTGTGGTTATGACCCCATGGACAGTCAGGACGCAGGTGCACAGGCTACATCTGCAGCTGAGCAGATGGTGATGACAGATACCCTCCTGAGTGAGACTTTCGACCTTGATACTCAGGTAAATATTAGCAATTTTATTGAATTTAATTTATTAAATTTTATTTTTGAAATACAAGATTAACTAATTTAAATTGATGATTTTAATGAAATTTTAGGGTCATAGCGTCGATGCAGTTTTCAGTGGTTCTCCACCTGCATTTTTCACTAGATCATCTATTGTCGAGGTATGTAACTAGTAAACAATTATAAATATTACATGTGAATAGCATCGTTATATGAATGGTATTCTAATATCTGATTTTGGATGTTGAATAGGTTAATACTATAGATTTCACGGCAACACCTACCAGCGGTGGTGGACTTCAAAGCTTTACGGAGGTAATAAAATAAATAGTTTAATGAATGAATTATACTTACTAAATTTTTCTATGTGATTTGTGTGCTTTATTTTGTGTACTTCCATGTTTAGATGAACGTGTGTGTATGTTAGGAGCCATGATTTGCATCACTATTATAGTTTTCGTAATTGAATAATGTTGTTTTATTTCCATATGATGCAGGCTGCGGAGACACCTCCCCATGTTCATAGGGCAATGGAGCAAGGTGTGGCCTCTGCGATTCATAGCTCCATGGCATTGACAGGGGCCTGTTGTTAAATGGTTGTTTGAAAGAGGACACATCAAACACAACAATAAGATTGGTTTAAGTATGGATGCAAATGATGTTTACTAGTTTATGAAATGAAGACACATCAGGTACATTAATTGCCTATTCTATTGAAGTGGGTGTATCAATCTCCATGGGCTCAGCAATATTTTGGTTTGAGGACATGGTTGATACATGGTGAGACTAGGAGTCTTGCTTCAGTGGGATTTGAGCATAGGTACATTTGAGCATTGGCAAGACTTGACCATGTTTGTAGTTGATAGGTATGGGTTATGATGTTTGATTCATGATTACAGGTGGTGTTGTGGTTTAATTTTAGCACATTGTTCTTATCTCTTAGATGCTTGATTAGTTCCTTGACTATGGTTACTCATTTGTAAACTTGTTTGGAAAGTTGAATCTATGATTGATTTGGTGAAGTCTATAAGTTATATTATTTGATATCTTAGTTTGAAAGTTACTAATGTGATGATGATTTTGCATGTTTTCAATGGTTGGGATCTACAAGTTATGCATTTTTTTGGGATGCACACCTCATTGATTGTAGTGGGATGACTTGAATGCATATTGCCTATATCCACGGGATTGATTCAGTGTTGATGTAGACTTTGTTATTTTTCCTTGTCTATGCTCATTTGCGCATTGGTATGTTGCATTGGGATGAGAGGATGGATGATGAGAATGATTGGATAGTTGGTTATTGGGACTTGTAGCATGTTTATCATGATGTCATGGATATCTTAGTTACATAGTTTAGTGTGAGCTTTTGACAGTAATGATGGTTTATCTTCTTAGATTGGAGATCTTGGTTCTACTTTGGAGTTATTAGTATTATAGTTGAGTGTGTGTGGACCATGGTGATCTTCATTTAGGAGATGGTTATCACAATGCCATGTGTAGTTCATATCATGGTTCAGTGGGAGCTTTGATAGTGATGTGTATTCGTCACCTAGTGATGGATGATCTTATATAGTGGTTGGGTGTAATGGACAAACTCTTGGATTATGATTATTATTTGTAGTGAGAGTGCTTTGACATCTTGGCTACTATTTTTAGGAGATGGTTATCTTCATGTGGTTGTAGATGTTGATCCTTGGTTTAGAGGTGTTTGGTAGTGTGTCTTGGTGGACTCTTGATTCTAGATTAAAGTATTAGCATGATACAAGTTCTCTTGAGACTAGGATGTCTGTATTGGTGCATGTGGTCTTCTAGGAGGAGATGTTAGATCATGATGTCATGTTTGGATACCTAATTTTGTAGTTGGAGTATTGACAGTGGTCTTGTTGGTTCTCTTGGTATTGAGTACATTGGTCATGTGCTTGGGAGCATGATGATAATGTGGTGTTGCATTTGGAGCTTAACATGGATTGATTGGTTGTAGGTTCTCATACATACTTCGAGACTTGGGTGAGGCTAGAGTTCTCTTGGGATTAGAGACACTTGTTGAGATGGTTACCCTTTAGAGGTTTTAGCAAGAAGACCAAGGAGACTTTCACTTGGATATGGGCGTGAGTTAATTATGGACCTAGAGAAGATTCTTATTGGAGAGAGTCATTGTGGCTTGGTGTATCTTCGAGGAGCATTCTCATTCCCCACTCTTGGTCTACTCGTTAGACTATCATCTAAGAGGTATTTCCCATCCTTTAGATGAATTTTTTTAATGCTTTATCTTCTCATGGTTATGGATCTTGAGCTATGGTTATTGGTTCTAGAGGGTTCATTCGAAGGGTGTCTCTAAACATGCTTTTTCTCAGGTGCTAAACTGGAGTTGTCTAGATGCACAAGTGCGCCTCCCTCAATGAAGTTCATTTTGTTAACTTAGTTCATCCTAGTGACTCAAGGGGTTGTTATATTCTTTAGGCGCAATCTTTCATAGACTAAAACATTCACTCCATGTTAAGGCGCTCAAAGGAGGCTCTGGAGATGGAAAATGGCGCCTTAACTCACTTATGTAAATTTTGGACTTTTAGGCAATTGCAAGATGTCTTGGAGGGCTCAATTCTTCAAGGCGCCCATTTTTTTCACCACTTGTAGCATCACTTGTTCAAGGCGCATGTTTGGGATTCTCTGGATGATGAAATGCTCCTTGACTCCCTAGGCAGTTAGACTCCAACTCTAGGCACAAGATAATGATGATTTGAGCTAAATAAGCATCTAAAAATCCAAGGTATTATTTGAGGCTTCCACTCCAAATTCTACCTAGGCGCTCACCTAGGGTGAAATGATTATCAAAGTGCGCCTTAATCATTCCTTCCTCTACGCGCCCACTATCAGGATCAGGTCATCAAGGAGCTCTAAAACTCAAACACCACTGACCTCATCATGCAATAACCCCAAGACATCATCTAAGCTTAGTCAAACACACTGGAGTTAAAAAAAAGTAGGGGGTCCCCATTTGCAATGGGGCGATATGTGATTTGGTCACAAAAGGCACCTAGAGTGAATAGGCTTTCATCCTGACTTAGTACACTGCCTCCTTCTGATGATTTTTGGGGCAGCAAAATACCTTTCACCACGGGCAAATGTCTCAGAGATATAAAAAATTGAGAGAGGTTATTGTAGAGGCACTCTACGTGATCGCATTGCCTCAGATGGAATGTTTGTAAGTGACACAGTTTTTGAGTAACATCTCGTCAAAGATTGCTGTCTTTTTGCACTTTGGACTCTTCAGGGATATCATCGGTACAATGTAGCTCAGACTGTTTCGACATGTTTGGGTGAAAAATAGGACCATGCCTAGCATAAATGTACCCATTCAAACGCGTTGGAATAGTCAGTTTGGTTGCATTAGGAGCAGGATGAAAGTTACACCCCTTTGCAACTTTACACTGCCTCCTTCTGATGATTTTTGGGGTAGCAAAAAACCTTTTACCACGGCCAAATGCCTCAGAGATATAAAAAACTGAGAGAGGTTATTGTAGAGGCACTCTACGTGATCGTGTTGCCTCAAATAGAATGTTTCTAAGTGACACAATTTTTGGGTAACATATTGTCAAAGATTTCTACCTTTTTGCACTTTGGACTCTTTAGGGATATCGTGGGTACAATGTAGCTCAGACTGTTTCGACATGTTTGGGTGAAAAAAAGGACAATGCCTAGCATAAATGTACCCATCCGGACGCGTTGGAACAGTCAGTTTGGTCGCATT
This sequence comes from Cunninghamia lanceolata, assembly GCA_027924645.1. Taxonomy (NCBI): domain Eukaryota; kingdom Viridiplantae; phylum Streptophyta; class Pinopsida; order Cupressales; family Cupressaceae; genus Cunninghamia; species Cunninghamia lanceolata. Next base: position 20,340,789 of record BSBN01000429.1, on the reverse strand, counting down.
AGGAGCAGGACAAAAGTTACACCCCTTTGCAACTTTACACTGCCTCCTTCTGACGATTTTTGGGGCAGCAGAAAACCTTTCACCATGGGCAAATGCCTTAGAGATATAAAAAATTAAGAGAGGTTATTGTAGAGGCACTTTACATGATTGCGTTGCCTTAGACAGAATGTTTCTAAGTGACACGACTTTTGAGTAACATCTCGTCAAAGATTGCTGCCTTTTTGCACTTTGGACTCTTCAGGGATATCGTCGGCACAATGTAGCTCAGACTGTTTCGACATGTTTGGGTGAAAAATAGGACCATGCCTAGCGTAAATGTACCCATTCAGATGCGTTGGAATAGTTAGTTTAGTCGTATCAGGAGCAGGACAAAAGTTACACCCCTTTGCAACTTTACACTGCCTCCTTCTAACGATTTTTGGGGCAGCAGAAAACTTTTCACCATGGGCAAATGCCTCAGAGCTATAAAAACTAAGAGAGGTTATTGTAGAGGCACTCTACATGATCATTTTGCCTTAGATAGAATGTTTCTAAGTGACACAGTTTTCGAGTAACATCTCGTCAAAGATTGCTGCCTTTTTGCAATTTGGACTCTTTAGGGATATCGTCGGTACAATGTAGCTCAGACTGTTTCGACATGTTTGGGTGAAAAATAGGACCATGCCTAGCATAAATGTACCCATCCAGACGCGTTGGAATAGTTAGTTTGGTCACATCACGAGCAGGACACCAAAAATGCAAAAGTTGCTTTGTGCAACTTGACAACATTGACACTTTTTTGCAACATGACTCAAAGACTCAAACTGACCCCAAATGACTCAAAGTGACTTAAAATCACCTTGATTTTGGTGCCCAATGTACATTATAGAGGTTGAGCCGCTCCTTATCATTCAAACATCTTAGATGAGCACATAGGAAAGGAAAAAGCTCTAAGTTTCATCATCATGAGCGCCTAATATCAAGAGACTTTAATGGCTCAAACCTTAGCATGGAGTCCTAAGGCACATTTCATGTCTCCTTTCATCCATTTTGGTGCCCTTATGTAGATTTTTCAACTTGATTTGGCGCCCTATATGTGAAGGAAGATCTAAAGGCATGAAAGTGGATGTCATTTTGCAAGAGTTTGGATCATCAAAATTGAAAGAAATAAGTCTATTAAGTCTGGGTGCCCTTGGTCTTCTTTTCATTCATTATGAGCACCTTGGGAGAATGGTATATAGGTCATCATCATGATTGGGCGCCCTGGATCCAGAGTGTTGGAGAGATCATCAAATGGTGTCTAGAGGAAGTAGGGTGAGTTATGAGTCTGGTCGCATCAGGAGCAGGACACCAAAAATGCATAACATGATGATTTAAAAATGTGTACATATGTGTAAAAATGCAGGAGGAAATAAAAAAAAGACAAACCTTACAAATTAATGTGCATACTTACAACTCAATGTAACATGACTTTACAAAATTAATGTGAATACTTACAAATTAATCCAATGAACCATTCGGATCTGCTCTACTCTTTATTGTGTCAAGTATTGCTTCATGGTCAGACTCACGCACCTTCCACAATATTTTGTTCAAAGGTCTACCCCGATACTTTATCAAATGAACATTGGATGCCACGACAAGGTTTGAGTAATGAAGAATCTTCTGATGCATGTCAAAGTCCTGAAATAACCAAATATTAACACTCTTATGTGGGTACCTTCTAAGCCATGTTCCAGTAATAACCATTGAGCCTGTAGGGTATTCGATGTTTTCTCCATCTGTAACAGGGGCCTCCAATTTCTTTTTGGCCTCAACACAATGACATAAGTAATAATATGTTCCCTCTTCATTATCTTCATCTGCAATAACTGCATATACGTGCCCTACATTGATATGTGTAGCAAATTAGATGAAATTAGTCAACATTACAAAAACACTACAAAGTAAAATGACATTACCTGGTTGAACTAGATGAAATTAGATGCATATACGTGCCCTATATTACCTGGTTGAACTAAATCTAATATGTGGTCAAAGTCAACTAACGATTCCATCTGTGTTAGTTCCAGTGCCGTTGGGGGTCGATACGTGTCAAGTGGGCTAAGATAACTTAACTGCCATTCGTCAACCCACTCCTTTGACTCGCACTCATCCCAAACTTGAATTGTACAGGAAGAACAAAAGCATGACATCTGTCGTGTATGGATACTCCATGAACCTGCAATTGAGCTTCTGAAAGAGTGCATCTCATTTGATCCTGTTAGTGTACAACAATCCTCATATGGTGCAATGTTAGTATCATCTATCAACCAAAAAAATCTACGAACTGAAGACTTACCTTCATTACCTGGACCCATGGAAGTATTACACCACTCGACAATCGATTTTGCATCTGTCAAGTTTGCATTGTCTTTATACTTTAACTCTTCTCATGCTATGGCTCTTTTGATACATGCTCCTGCACCATCATGCTCCCCCTTTCCATGCTCGGCCTCACAAAAGTTCCACATATGTTGAATACCTGTAAAATTATGCCTCCTACTCAGCCAATAAAATTTCTACGAGTTCTTGAATTGTGACGCACAGTTATCCGACCATATGATATGCTGACTGAACAATATGCCCCTTCTAGCCAAATCATTGTAGAACACTTGAAAGCAACCTTGCACGAACTCCGTAGAATGCGTGCGATCATCACTAATATAGAAATTATACTCCCTTATGATCTTTCTGTCATCCTCTATACTATCATTTGCATGAATGAATGTGATGTGCACAAATATAGAAACCTGTGTGGAGTTGTAATATTGTGATTGCACCTCATGCTGTGGTTGTAGACTGTAGTTCTCTACAAAGTCGACGACTGAAACAATGCTACCAACTAGAAATGTGTCCTTGCATAACTTGAATTGCAAGTCCAACCATCGAGCTCTATGGGCATATCTTGCATACTCATACACTATGCTGTCACAAAATATAGGCATAAACTGATACACTGGAATCTTTTCAATAACTAATTCACACCTCTTTGCTTCTTTACCATCTTTTGTATTGTATGCCACTATTTTATACTTGCCAAACTCTACTAGTTCATTTCCAACCGCATGTGTTATTTCCATATGTTCACATATTGGCAAATGTTGCAAGCCACTGCAATGATGACATGTGCCATCCAAGCATAATTTCTTGTAGAATATTTGACCTTCCTCTCTTTCACATAAAATTCTTGATATGAAGTCTCTTGAAGATGTTGGTGGGGCACATATGGCACAACCCTGCAAATCATTGTTAGTAAGCATATCTAAACATATAGACCTATAAGCATCAAAATGGTTAGAAAATTCAATATGTAATCTACAACAACAAGTAGTGCGTGTGTGATTTATCTTAACATAGAAAGGTTTTAGCAATTCAAATTATTTTTGACAAATTTTAATTTGAGGATACTTCTCTAGAAATTTACCATAAAACTGTGTTTGAGTCTCATCCAAAAAATGCTTTGGATGTGGCTCATGGTTCTGACTACCGATTCTCCTTCTTACCACATCCCTTTGATTCGGAGATACCCTTGTGTAATTCTTCCAAAAGTCTTCAATTAGTGATCTCAATGCTTCAACAATTAGTTTATCTTTTCGTGGTAGTCTCCCCGAGAACGCCCATAATTCATTGGCATTAGTGTCCTCAATTCTTTGGTGTCTTCTAATGGCTCTTGATAAAGTTTTCCTATTAATTCTCAATTCTTGACTTGTCTTTCTAATGAGATGAGCTTTCCTCGTTTGACTACTTACTATAGTCGATGTAATCACACACCGTGTTGCATTACTATCTTTTGTGCGTGAGGTGTTACCCACACTCTCATACGCACTCATTAGATTCTTGACAATAGATTTTTCACTTGAAGCCTCTGATGTTCTCAACCCAAGAATCTTCATTATAGACCTATACTTTATTCTTCGCATCATTTCAATGAATAGTTGACATCTTGCAGTCTCATTTAACTTTTCAAAGAACAATCTCCAAATCTTATTAGCATATCTTCTACAAGTGCATTTTGGAATCTTACCTTCCATTGGCTGCAAAATATTCTCATCAATATCAATCAAATACTTTGGCTTTCTATGCAAAATTCTAGGTGGTGTTAAGTTAGGTAAATTCATCTCAACACTAGGAATTTCATCAATATTTAAATGAGATGGGTTAGATGGCATACCTTCGATTGAAGATGGAATAGATGACATACCTTGAGGTTGAGGTGGGAACGATGGCGTGCCTCCTTCATCACATGTGAGTGATGATGTACTCTCAACTTGAGATGTGGTAGATGGTGTCCCTACATGTTGACTTGCGGTAGAGGACATGTCTCCAACTATGGTATTCAAATCTCTCGTACCACGAAGTTTTTGCATTCATTCTCTTTGTGCCACCAATACCATATCTCTTTGTGATGGTTGTGGTTTCAATTGGTATGTCTTCATTTATCGTGTCTAATTTCCTCTTCTCTCGAAGTTCTCTCATAGCCACTGCTTTCTTTGCATTCTTAGCTTCTATCTCTTCCTGTGTTGGTTTAATTCTTGATCGTTTCCTCGGCATGACAGAGAATTTGTCTGTAGCATGATAAAGAGACCAATATTAGTTCCTAAGAAATGAATACAAGATAATAGTGGGATTTTATTTTTTTTATGTTGTAAGGATTTATTCTTGTATAGTTTGACATCATGGTATGTTAAGGTTTGTTTATTACACATAATTATTAAAGAGCCCAAGTGTAGAAAATATACATGGCATCATGTGAGATTGTAGGCTGCTTTCTTGATTGGGAATGTGTCTATTTTAAACATGTATGATAAAGCATGATAAAGTAATTCAATCCGAAATAAGGAAAATGTAAAGAACATGCATGTAAAGACTTGACATACCTAAAAAACAAAGATTTGAATGGAGAGAGTACCCAATTATGTAGTGTTTTTATCTTCTTGCATCAAACTCCTCAACAATTTGAGTTTTTCACCACTTGCTTCCTTTTCAATGTTAAATTGAATAACACTCAAATATCATTACTAACAACAATACTATTAACCAATCTATAATGTTAAATTCCTAAAATTGAATCACAATTAACATTGCAACACTACAAAAATTAAAACTTGAATAGATATATATCAAACATGGTGTGAAAACTATGTTATTTCCTCCTTCTCAAGTTGGCAAAGTAGAAAAGGTGGTGGAAAGATCATGCAAAGGTGGTACAATGTGTCAAATGTGCATGTGAACTTCCCAACAGCATGAAAGCACTTCTTTTTTGTCAGAGTACGCGTAGAATCAGTAAGAAAATAGAGCATGTGGGCCTGGATCATGGGGGTAACCACTTTTTTACCGTTTCAATAGAAAGACAAAACGTGAGCGCATTATAACGCACTCGTGCTATAACACGCTCGCATTTTGTCCTGCTATAGATTCATCACATCCTTTGCATTGATCACATCTCTTTCCTGCAAGAGCTTACCAGATGCTCTGCCATATGATAGGCATAACAATGAAGGGGCAAGCCCTCATAATCAAGTTCTTGATAGAAAATGCCCTCAACCCTCAACCCTCAAAGTCAAACCCTAATCCCTCAACCCTTAACTCTGATCCCTCGACCCTCAACCCTACCCCTAAACCCTCAACCCTCAACATCAAATTCTAATCCCTCAACCCTAAACCCTATCCCTAAACCCTCAACACTATACCTTAAACCCTAATCCCTCAACCCTAACCCTCAACCTTGTCCCTAAACCCTAATCCCTCAACCCTCAACCTTAATCCATCATCCGTCATCCCTCAACTCTAATCCCTCATCCCTAAACCCTAAACACTATCCCTATTCCTAGACCCTCAATAGGCTCGATACTATACCTTAAACCCTAATCCCTCTACCCTCGACACTCTTATTTAACCCTAATCCCTTGACCATTAACCCTATCCGTCAACCTCAACCCTCAACCCTCAACTCTCAACATTAAACCCTAATTCATCAACCCTAAACCCTAATCCCTCAAACCTAAACCCTATCCCTAAACCATCAACCCTCAACACTATACCTTAAACCCTAATCCCTATCCCTCAACCCTTAACCCTTAAAACTTAAACCCTATCCTTGTACCCTCAACACTTGACACTATATCTTAAGCCTTAAACCCTCATCCCTAAAGCCTCAACCCTCAATCCTTAAACCTTCAACCCTAAACCCTATCCCTAATCCCTCTACCCTCGACACTCTAACCCTAACCTCGACATTAAATGCTAATTCGTCAACCCTAAACCCTAATCCTAAACCCTCAACCCTCAACACTATACCTTAAACCCTAATCCCTCAACCCTCAACCCTAAACCTTATCCCTAAACCCTAATCCCTCAACCCTCAACCCTAATCCATCATCCCTTAACTCTAATCCCTCATCCCTAAACCCTAAATGCTATCCCTACTCCTAAACCCTCAACAGACTCAGTACTATACCTTAAACCCTAATCCCTTATCCCTAAACCCTCCAACCCTATCCCTAATCCTTACACCCTCCACACTCTACTTTAACCCTAATCCATTGAACCTCAACCCTATCCCTAAACCCTTGACCATCAAGCCTCAACCCTCAACCCTCAACGTCAAACCCTAATCCCTCAACCCTTAACTCTGATCCCTCATCTCTCAACCCTAACCCTAAACCCTAAACCCTAAACCCTTAACCCTCAACGTCAAATCCTAATCCCTCAACCCTTCACTCTAATCCCTCAATGCTAAACCCTATCCCTAAACCCTCAACACTATACCTTAAACCCTAATCCCTCAACCCTCAACCCTAAACCTTATCCCTAAACCCTAATCCCTCAACCCTCAACCCTAATCCGTCATCCCTCAACTCTAATCGCTCATCCCTAAACCCTAAATGCTATCCCTATTCCTACATCCTCAACAGACTCAATACTATACCTTAAACCCTAATTCCTTATCCCTAAACCCTCCAATCCTATCCCTAATCCTTATACCCTCCACACTCTACTTTAACCCTAATTCCTCGACCCTCAACCCTATCCCGAAACCCTTGACCCTCAAACCTCAACCCTCAACCCTCAATGTCAAACCCTAATCCCTCAACCCTTAACTCTGATCCCTCGACCCTCAACCCTATCCCTAAACCCTAAACCCTAAACCCTCAACCCTCAATGTCAAATTCTAATCCCTCAACCCTTCACTCTAATCCGTCACCCTAAACCCTATCCCTAAACCGTCAACACTATACCTTAAACCCTAATCCCTCAACCCTAACCCTAAACCCTAATCCCTCAACCCTCAACCTTAATCCATCATCTGTCATCCCTCAACTCTAATCCCTCATCCCTAAACCCTAAATGCTATCCCTATTTCTAGACCCTCAATAGGCTCGATACTATACCTTAAACCCTAATCCCTCTACCCTCGACACTCTTATTTAACCCTAATTCCTTGACCATTAACCCTATCCCTCAACCTCAACTCTCAACCCTCAACCCTCAACCCTCAACATTAAACCCTAATTCATCAACCCTAAACCCTAATCCCTCAAACCTAAACCCTATCCCTAAACCATCGACCCTCAACACTATACCTTAAACCCTAATCCCTATCCCTCAACCCTTAACCCTTAAAACTTAAACCCTATCCCTACACCCTCAACACTTGACACTATATCTTAAGCCTTAAACCGTCATCCCTAAAGCCTCAACCCTCAATCCTTAAACCTTCAACCCTAAACCCTATCCCTAATCCCTCTACCGTTGACACTCTAACCATAACCTCAACATTAAATGCTAATCTGTCAACCCTAAACCCTAGTCCTAAACCCTCAACCCTCAACACTATACCTTAAACCCTAATCCCTCAACCCTCAACCCTAAACCTTATCCCTAAACCCTAATCCCTCAACCCTCAACCCTAATCCATCATCCCTCAACTCTAATCCCTCATCCCTAAACCCTAAATGCTATCCCTATTCCTAAACCCTTAACAGACTCGATACTATACCTTAAACCCTAATCCCTTATCCCTAAACCCTCCAACCCTATCCCTAATCCTTACACCCTCCACACTCTACTTTAACCCTAATCCCTTGACCCTAAACCCTATCCCTAAACCCTTGACCCTTGAACCTCAACCCTCAACCCTTAATGTCAAACCCTAATTCCTCAACCCTTAACTCTGATCCCTCAACCCTCAACCCTATCCCTAAACCCTAAACCCTAAACCCTTAACCCTAATATGTCATCCATCAACTCTAATCCCTCATCCCTAAACCCTAAACGCTATCCCTATTCCTAGACCCATAACGGGCTCGATACTATACCTTAAATGCTAATTCTTTATCCCTAAACCCTCCAACCCTATCCCTCATCCCTTAACCGTCATGATTAATAGCCTTGAACGTAAAAAAATTTAAGGGGAACATAATGCGAGCGCGTTATAACGCACTCGCATTATGTCAAACATGACAAACAACAGACTTGCGGGAAAGGAAAAATGCAAAGAAAAACATAACACGAGCGCGTTATGTCTTGCTTTGGGAATCCCAAGCCTTGGGCTTGGTATTTGCTTTGGATTTCCAACCCAAAGGCTTGGAGTGCCTTATGAACAGTCACAGACGTGTTTTTCCATATTCTTCAAAATTTCACATAATTTTAATCATGCTAACCCTCAGATTTGCACGTGTTTCAAGGTCGAACAAATTGAACACTTGGCTAATGTTAGGCTTTCTCTTAGCTATTTGACGATGTGATTTTTTTCACATTTTAACAATGTTAAGCCTTTCATCTTTAATTTCTTTTGTTTGTGTCCGTTTTTAGGCAAAAACCACTATTTGGTCTTTTTTTCATTATAAATTAACTATTCATTCAAATTTCAAAAAAATTACATATTTAGAAACTAGACTCCATTCTACAAATATTAAAAAAATAAAAAAATAATTTTCAATTAGTTTTCAAAATTTATAGGGGTAGCACGGCCAAAATTCTATTTTTTAGGATGTGTCCACTTTGAAAATTAGTAAAAAATCAAATATTCATCAAAAAATTATCAGAAAAATCAGGCATAAACTACATGCTATTAGTTAATTTCTCACTGAAGCGATTTTAAAAATACCAAAAAAAAGTTGACCTTTTGAGGGAGCCACAAAACATGCTATGTTATGTTTTCTGACAGAAACAACACAATTTCTGTGGCTCCCTTTTTTGAACCCCTTAATCTATGCCATTTTCAAAACAAAATAGTAGTTTAGAAAGTAGACTCGGAGCACTACGAACATTGTTTTGGTTGCATCTCCAAATTTTGAGTGTAACTATGTTCAATTTCTCATCCAAGGCCAGTATTTCCTGATTTCAGAAAAAAAGTGGCCACTTAAGACCCCTTTTTGGCCCCCCATCTTCCTGCACTTACCCAAAGGAGAAAAGACAAGTGCTGAGCTGAAGACTTTGTAGAACACCTAAAGAATTTGCATGAAGAGGTGAGAAAGCACATTAATAAGATGAATATTTAGTACAAGGCTAAGGCAGATCAGAAGAGGATATATAAGGAGTTCCAAGTAGGAGATGAAGTCATGGTTCACTTGAGAAAAGAAAGGTTTCCAATTGGAACATATAATAAGTTGAAAATGAAGAAATTTGGACCATGCAGGATTATGAAGAAACATGATTCATGAAATGCATATGAGGTAGAGCTACCGAGTGGGATCAATATTTCCCCTATGTTCAACTTTGCTGATTTAACATAATATCATGAAGGTGGCACAGAGGATGAACCAACAGAAGAACAGTGGAGTATTCAGGCATCTACTTCAATAGAGGAGATAGAAGAGATCTTGGATAGCCATGTGGGATGAAGTACTCAGAACAGGTAATATGAAGAATATCTGGTGAAATGGAAAGGAAGGCATGTTGAATATTCTTTTTGGTTGTCTAAGGCAGAGGTTGACCGTTTGGGTTTTCCTCAAACAAACACCTGAGATGTGACAGGGTCACTTCTCAAATTACCCTGGGTGTCTAATGCAGGAGCATCTAGTGGTGTAAGGGTAATCTTGCATCACCCAAATAGATGTTGATTCAAAATCATTGAATTTATTTTCATTTATTTCCATAATTAGTATTTTTGGTTCCATAATCGCTTGAATAATGATGTAGGACTTTTAGTTTTTCCAAATTGCTAAAAATAGCAAACTGCTATTTTTGGAAAGTTTAACTGCCAATTGAGGAAAGTTTGCATTTGGGCACGGAGTGAAGCAAAAATTTATAGGAAGCTTCATAAATGAAATATAAGACCTTTGGCGAAGGAATTAGGCAAAGATCATTTGTTATTTGAAATATATTAAAGTTTTCATTTTCTGAAAAGCCCCTAAAAATTTTGAAATCAAATATGAGGCACTAAAATGTCTCATAACGCCCTGAAAAGTTGAAGGAAATCCATTTATAGATTTCTGGTGTGATAGTTCACTTCGCGAGCTTTCCGGTGCTTAAAACGATTCGTCAATCAGACACCTGGATCCAAAGTTATGCTTCCTGGAAGTTGACCTACTTTTGGAGGGAGTTGCAAATTTTAAAATTTAGCTGGAGGCCGCCAAAAAAGACTATTTATGATTATTTTTGGGAACCCTGGGTAGTAGAAGAGATAAGGGGAAAAGTGTAGAGTCAAGAATAGGCAGGAAAATAGAAACCCTAGCTGATTTGGGGTTACAGAAGGCTAAAGATTCCAGAGTCTTGTGAGAGGAAGTGGTAATATGTTGCAGCCTGTGGAGGATTGATTCCTCTGATTATATTTGAGTTTCTGTAATGTAATGAGTTGTCCAAATCAATAAAATATCATTCTATTTTCTGTGTGCAATTTCTATTGTTGTGTGTTTAGTGATTTACCCCCTTCATCAATATCCTTCAATGATATCTTCAATCATCACCCAACTTCTCATAATGAATAATAATATGTCATGAGTATCAGAGATTTAATATATAAATTAATGATTTATCCATATTTTTCATGGTGGGATTCATTTTGATAAGTGGTAGCTATTCAAAGACCATTAATCTTACTCTTAGATCAATAAAAGTACACACTTTCTTTGTCCCTCATATTTCAACATGAGTGGATGAATCATTGAACTATAAATAAGCATTGAGAGCCTTTTCTATTTTTATTTGGTGATTTTCTCTATTTAATTCTTTTTTGTGATGGATACTAGTGTTAGATTGACATCACCAAAGTGGAAAACTACCTTTTTGGGCTTGGTCATGAAAATAAGACTATAAAAGATTATGTAGATGAAATCAAATCTAGTCTTGTTTGTAGTGTAATGGGAATTTGGTTAGGATTTCCTCCTCTTAGATCATTTGTACCATGTAAATAAATATGTTTTTCAATGTTTATTGGGGTACTATTGGATGCAAGAGAGGAAAAATAGATTGTTAGAAGATTAACTAGATTTATGTTTAGAAATAACTATGCTAGGGGTTTGAATGAAACATTTGAGATATAGTTCGTAGCCATGATTTTTTGCAAGTTGATGGTCCACTCTAGGTTGATGATGGAGTGATCATGGGACCATGGGTGCCCTTTCTTCACATTTGGGACAAAATGAGGAAAGTTTCTCAATGGAAGAAAGCAAACTATGCCATTGCTTTCCTCTAGAGTGTTGCATAAAGAGGTACATGAGTAATGGGTAATTGGGTGGATCTTGTTCCTTTTCAAGGTTCTAATACTATAGTTGGATAGATGCATATATATGAACTATTTTGTATAGGCATAAAACAATTGTTTTGATATGTTTTTGCCCCACCTTTCATAGTGGATGATTGTAAAGACTCTAGTTAATTTTCTACTTATCAATATAATGGGAGTTGTCTCCAAGACCACATTTTGTCAATGAAAAAAATGAAATTCATAATATTTTGAAATCTATAACTAATGAAACCTAAAAGGTGACACCACATTAGGATTTGAAAAAAGATATGTGGCTTGAATGTTATGAGTTTTTTTCAATCTCTATATCTATTAGGAATTCAAACATAGTGTATGTTCAAAATAAAGAATAATTAAGTAAATTAAAGTTGTGATTGTAATAATCATCCTTAGTTATTTATAACATTCTTTTTACTATCATTTTCATTACATCTTAATTCAAACTTAACTAACCAAGAAACTTATTGGATTAAAACTTTTACTTTAAATTGTGGCATCAAGGATTTTTTTAAATTAATAATTTATTCAATTTAGAAATGCTAGCTTTGTAACCTTACCAAACCATGGCAATGACAACAACTCTATGCCACAAATTTTCATTCTTGTACTAAATAGGGTAATATCATGACAAATATCTAGATCTAGACCTATTCCTCAAGGGTTCAATTGAAATGGCCTTGCCTACATATCCCTTTTGGGAATTAGAGGCTCTACACTTCACATAATAATAAAAGAATTCATTATTAGAAATTGCAATGATATTCTTGTCCTCTCTATTGGATCATACCAATTAATTAAGCATTGTCAACATAAAAATATGAATAGAAAATCACATAGTGACCAACTCATACATACATCACGTACACATAGTGATCAACTCATACAAATATCACATGTACACATAATGACCAACTAGCAACAAGAAGTGTCCATGTGACTCTATTGTTGCATCTTTCTATTACTTAGTTCACTAACACATAAGCCCTTATAATAAGGTGACAACTAGGAAAATAAAATTGAGTGCATTCCAAACTACACTATGGGTCCATCCTTATCCTATTTCATAGTTAGCTATAATGATGTAAGACAATCATACAATACTACTTGTTTTCATCACCAATATAGGCATAAGTGTAACAACACACAAAACATGATGACATTAATAAGATTTTATAGCATGTTGAACCTTTGATTCAATCGATCCTAACATCCATCACCTGCATGCTACTATAAAAAGTTAGTACAACATAGTATGGGGTAGCTCTTGCATCCTTCACTTGCATGCTATTAGTGAAAGCGAGATAAGCCCTATCATGGCATCGGTAGCTCCTAGCATCCATCATTTTATATTAGTGAAAGCCAACTACACCTTAGGATATGATGGTTAGCTCTTGGTATCAATTACCTACACACTACTAGCAAAAGATATCTAGTTTACACATGTATTAGACTCGATTCCAACATGTGGAGCCATATTATAGCTATGTAAATATAATCAAGATGTCACAATTTTTTACACACCTTAAACTAGTAGATATTTTTACAATACCACATAGAATGACCTACTAACCTATGCATGTGATCTTATAGGGTTTGGGAGTTTGGTTTACCAATAGGCAAAAAACACATTAAACCCACATGAGTTGACTTCCAATTGATCACAAATACACAAACCAAAGAAACTTATATAATGAATAATCTAAATGGCCATCTACCTCATTAATTGGGTCACCATTCCTCAAGAAAAGAAACTCATATATCATTGAATGTATCATATGAACTATGCCTTCACATGAAATTTCAAGTCAACATCCCAATATAACATCCATTCATGTTATGCATCGGAAAGACTAAAATTCCCAATCAAGTGCATCTCATACTACACTATGGTTCCATCCTTATCTTGTTTCATAATCAGTTGTGATGACGAGACAAGCATCCCATGCTACTTGTCATCATCAGTAAAGGCATAAACATAAAAACACACAAAACATGAGGCCATTGATATTTTTTTCTATAGTTGGCTGAACCTTTGAGTTGGTGGATCCTAACATCCATCACCTGCATGCTACTAGAAAAATTCAATCCAATCTAGTATGGGGCAACTCCTAAAATTGGCTTGACCCTAGGATATAATAGTTAGCTCCTAACATTTGTCACCTACATGATACTAGTGATATCCAACTAGAACACACCTCTATTAGACTTGGTTCTAATAGTTGGAGTCATCCTATAGCCAGGTAAACATAATCAGGATGTCCTATAGGTTTACAAAACTTATAGTTTATCTTATTACAATACCACATAAATGATCCCCTAACATATGCACATGATCCTATAGGTTTTGGGAGTTTGGTTTATCATCATAAAAATAACACATTAAACCCATATGAGTTGGCTTTAAACTGATCACATATGCATAAACCAATACAAAATTATATAATGAATAATCTCAATGGCCATTCATTTCACTAAGTGAGTCATTAATCCATAAGAAAGGTAACTCATATAGCATTGCATGTATAGTAAGGACTATACCTTCACATGACCTTTCAAGTTAACATCCCAATATAACATAAATTCCTACTATGCATGGGAAAGACTAAAATCCTCATCCTAACAAGGTTGAACAAGGAGAGAACTAGTTATACCCATTTCATTCTTTTTATACAAATAGGAGGGCCATAGAATTTTTCATGTCTAAATCCAAAAGTATACCCAATCATTTATAAACTAATAATAACCCTTTCTAGTCATTTAAAAACACCACATTATACCACACAAGATAATGGTGTAAGTAGATGCTACATATACCAACTGACTTCATATAGTTTTTATTCATATAATAAGACCAATGGAACACATGTACAACACATGATCAAGCATATGGACAAACACAAACCTTGGATCTATTTCTTAAACACCTTTCCTATAGACTTGGGTCACAAGGCCATCCTTCACCCTAGGAATTCTTGCATACTAGCTTCCAAATGGTATTGGAGTCACACATATTTCTCTTCATAGATTAATCTCTCAAGGAACTTATGCTTTGATTTATATACTCAAAGAAAGTTATCACATGCATAGTCCTTCAAGCTAAAGTCAAAGGTTTAGGTTTTCCTATTGCCAATCTAAACATATTTATCTATTTGCATAAAAAATGGAAAAACTAACAAATTACATAACACATTGCATTAGCAAATGATAGAGGCCATGGAAATCTTATAGAAAATGAGGATAAAGCTTCATATAGCAAAATAATAAGAACATCATCAAGAAGAATTGGTAGTTGAAGACAAAACTACTAGGCAATTATAAAACTATAATAACTATGTCATTTCTCCATGAAATTTAAAATTTTAAAATATTTTGGAAAGCTAAGATAAAGGAGGGAAAAAACCACAAATAGTTTGGATAGATTAATAATCATGTAAGAGTATTTTTTATTGAATCAACCTATATAGTCAAAATATCTTCACCATGCTTATGAAAAAGAAATCTCCTTGTCATCAAATATACAAACTAATTTCAATTCTTTTTTTACCTAGTCTAAGGTACACCTATCATGCACATGAAAGATCAACACAACATTTGAGGTGAGACTATTTACATCACAATCTAGAATGCACATGTATGTAAGCATATTAATAGTTTACCACTATGTTAATTTCATAATGAATCCTAATAAAAAATAATCATTTAGTAAATGTATACTTTCATGTGATGGTAATGATTTAATAATTTTCTCAATTAAATCTACAAACCATAATTTAAATTATCAAGCCATTCCATTACAATATTATACTAGGATATCTGACAATATCATACAATTTGACTTTAGTTAGCTACAATTTAATTATGCACAATAATACATAGTCTTGGGGACAATGATCTCCTTGTTTTACTTCTAAGCATAGTTTTAACAAAAATGACAACTATAGTGACAACATCCAATGGTAGTATATTAAACAATTCGTGTACCCCACTTGGATATAACTAGAAAGCCCCTTCATTTCTAGCATTGTGCTCCAAAACTTTTAACTTCAATCATTAATAATTACATTGCAATACTTTTAAGTATATTGACATTGTTTTAGGATACCATCCTAGTCAATATTCCATAATTAAGGGAACCTAAAATGCACATATCATCCCTCTAATAGAGTTATAAATGCATTCCTTTGCAATAATGAGAATATAGTGCCCGTACAAATTTTCATCACAAAAGTATCAATACATACTACTCCCAATATATATATATATATATATATATATATATATATATCTATATCTATATATATATATATATATATATATATATATATTATTGTGAACTTTTAACAAATTAGCATAATGACCTCAAGCTTATGTTATAGCCAAGTGTAGTCTTATTTCTTATAATTTAGTTGGTGACAACTTATTAATAATTTGATAAATATCAATTTAGCAAGAGTATAGAAACCTCACCCTCATATAATTATGACTAAGTAGAACCTAAATTACACAATCATAGTACCATCCCCATAGAGATTCTAAGAATTTAGTGCTATTACAACCAACTAGAACAATTGACATCCTACACCAAAACGAGTTTTTTGAGAACAAGGTATAGATGACTATCGACACAACTAAAGTTATAAAGTATCTCAATTTGGGCAACATCAAATATTAGAACTCTTCATAACTCTATTAAGGTATAAAGGTACTATACTTATCACTATCTAGAATGCATTGATATTCAACTTATCAGTATATATTGAATAGTAATAAGGTACCTAATATTCTTTTTTAATATCATGCCCCTATACCTAGATGTTAGCTAATAATATCTCAGCACAAATTATCAATGACACAACATTGTTCATGCAATTCCCCCTTCTTGATCTAAATTTAGTGAACAAATTCTAAGTAAAATTCACCCTCATACTATGGACCAAAACTTTCTAGTTTAAGAAAGTACAATCATTTTCCATGACAAAAGGTTGTAGCAATTTGTAATTGATATACTAAGGTTTGAAAATTTATGAAACTTATCTATTCATATCTCATACCAACAATGTGAAGGCCACAATAAAATAGCATGCTACTAGTTTTAAACTTAACATTTTATTTTTAATTCCCCATGGATGCTAGTGAATCAACAAATTAATTAATAATGAGAAATCATTTTTAGATGGAGGGAGCGCATACCAAAAGAAAGAATGTGAAGTTCAAATTTATGGTTGAACTTGACACATGAATTCCATGTTAATGGTATCCAATGTCATCCTCAACCATACCAAAAGGAACAAAAGCATTAACAATGTTGAGTATTCAAAACCCTAGGCCCAAATACTCCAAACTCTTGTTCAAATGGTCACAAAATAATGTGCAGGTCACATGCTCTTTCAAGCAATTAAATGAGCTCATCATGATGTAAAAACCCTCAATCAAGCACTACTAATCTCTGTAAATTCTCACACTTTAACACATGGCTTTTGTTTGGATAGGTGCTTCATACACCTTGCAATTCCAATATTTGAAACTAATTATTTAATATTATATTTATTTATTATTTTTTAGCACATGTAGAAAAGGGCGTCCCACTGATGACTTTGTCATTATGCTAAATGTGTGCCTTATTATGATGTGTACAATGGTGTGTAAAGAGAATATATTGTCATGAAGGATGTGTAAGTATTTATGATGAAGATAGTTGTGAAAGAGATATTATAATGTATAAGAGCATGGTTGTAGGGGAGTTACATTATTGAATAGGAATTTTGACCAACTTTATGTCACATATTATGACATGTCATAGAGAATCTTTTTAGGGAGATTATGGAGCTAAAAGGGTGCCACAAGTTGGTGAGTGGATAATGGAAAAGTTATTGAGCACTATTTTTAGCATGTTGACTCATCATGGAGGGGTGTATTAGAATTTGGGCCTAGATTTGGATGCCATGTTTGGGTCATGGTATTGGTCCATGGTTTGTGGTTTATCACTTGTGGTTTAATGTATTGAATCTCCTACATATTGGATGCTAAAGATGAAGGTTTCATAGTGAATTTGTAGGTACTATTATGCTACCAGAGTTGCTCAAGGTTCTCTAGTGAATCTATTACCATCTAGTTTAACAAGTCACCTCCTAATGATTTACAAGAAAGGGTAGGTGTTGACAATTTGAAATTTTAAGAAGTTGAATTTTGAGTCAAATTTGTGTTGTGCAAGATCACTCCTACCCATTATGGGATTGGCCTAGGATAAGAAATCTAGAATCTCTAGGTAGGGATTAGGTACATGGGGATATGTACTATTAATGGGGATAATGGTAAGTAATCATAGTTTTGAATTTATGTAGGACTTCCACCTAAAAAGTGTTTGATCAAACACCTTTCAATCAATCCCACTCAATAGACACATGCTGCCTCATGGTATCATGTGGTAGAGAGGGCTTCCATCTAAGGGGATTTGACTGAACCCTTTCGAGAAAACTATATATAGGGTTGAGAGGTACTATTTTTTATTGTTGAATAATGTCAAGAGGATTTGATCTAAAGGGGGTTCATTCTAACACTCTTTAGATCAAACATGTCTATGTGACGCCTTTGTGACATCCCCTTCCACTCCTATCCACATGAAGCAATTTTAGTAGACAAAACATGTTAGTTCACATAAAGTTTTGGGGGCTCAAATGAACTCATATAGACACAAAATTTTATTGAAAAGTAACTCTCTTTGTTAGCATTCTAAAAAATATAAGATTGGTGAGTGTAAGATCATAGTGGACCAAACAACACACTTAACTTGCAATAAAAATGTTATTCAAAGATTGATGTATGCCATGGTTTGTACTAAACTAGACACTGCTTAAGCAATGTGAATCTTGAGCCACTTTATGGCTAATCCTTGATGAGATCATTAGGGTATAGTTAAGAGGGTCTTTAGATATTTATGTGGTACCTTTAAGTACTCTATTTGTTATCATGGTAGTTCTACAATGGACCAACACCTAGTGGATATATATGGATTTAGATTAGGCAAGAGATGTTGATAACATACGATCCACCAGTGGATATGTGTTCAGTTTATCCATACAAAGACTTCTTAAGTTTGCAAACCAAATTTTCTTTACCTTTTATGTGTTCAGTTTATTTGGTGGTGCTATTAGTTGGATGAATAAGCGACAAGCTATAATCTATTTGTCCACTATAGAGGCTGAGTAAATGATAGCTACTCGTGCTTGTAAGGAGGCCATCTGGCTTAAGAGATTGTATTTAAATGTGGGGCCGAGTTAGGGAACTATAAACATTCTATGTAATGAATAGTTGCACAAATGTATAACAAGTCGGCTCCCATTCATTTATAAGAAAGGGTAGGTGTTGGCAATTTGGAATTTTAAAAAATTGAATATTGGATGTCAAATTTGCATCGTGTAGCATCTCTCTTGCCCATCATGGGATTGACCTAGAATAGGGAATCTAGAATCTTGAGGCAAGGATTAGGTGCAAGGGGATATGTACTATTAATGAAGCAAATATATAGGGACAAGTACATGTAGGACAAGGATAAAATCAAGTATTCCAAAATATGTGAGAGATAAAAGTAAATGATGGTTGATAAAGATTGAGGACAAAATCAAACTTAACACAAGAATATGTCACATATTACTATGTAATCATAATAAACCATTACAATAATCAAAACAAATAATATATCATATAAATGAATTGCTTAGCGTGCATATTTAATTTTGAATTGGCTTTATATGTTTGTTGCTATTAAGTACGCGAAAGTGCAATGCATTTTCTTTCAACTTGAAGACATCGTTTTGTCTAATTCAATCCCCCTCCCATTATTTCGCTTCTACGACTCCTGTGGAGAAACCGGGATGGATTTGCATATTGTGAAGATATCTGTTTTTCAATGCAATTTCAAAAAGAACTTTCCGGTAAAAAGGGTTTATTTCTGTTGGCCTCAATCTCATTTACAAATAGTTTTTTTTCCATTTTAAGAAGAGAGAGGCACCCACTTCAAACTAAGGTTCGCTCACTCTGCTACACCATCAGATCAATATTTTAAAGGTATGAAAATTAGGCAATTCAATCCTTTCAAAAGAGTGAACTGCTATTTCCTATCTTCTTTTGCAGTTCATCTTTTTAGAATCTATCAATTCAGCGAGTTCAAAAGATCTATAATTTTGTTTTTGTTTGTTTATCTAATGATTACAGCAGCTGAAAGTTTGGTGATTGGAATAAGAAACTACACAGTTAAAACCCTAAAATAAATATCATAATTTGACATGTTGCGAAAAATACCTCCTACTTATCCATTGGAATAAGAATTTGTACTTCTCTTAGATGCTTTCTGCAGCATTACATTATTGGGTTTCACCCCCTATAGAAATTGGTGTAATTTGTAAGGTTGATTTATTTGAAGTTAAAGAAATAACAAACAAGAATATCGGTATAAGATGGGTTCTAAATAGGTAACAATTTACTACAGCTAACCCAAGTCTTGATAAAATATAGATCTGGAAAATATATTGTATCTATTAAACTGGAAGTATTACAATTTATAATGGGATGCTGAGATTAACAGATCCACAAATAACTCAACAGATCCCTAAACTAACTCCTAGAATAGTGGATCTTACAACACAACTAAGATAGGTGGCCTAGTCAACTGAGACATGTGTTCTAGTTTATTCATTATTTCTAACACTCCCCCTTAATGAATAAACTACACTAATTTTTATTTAGATTACAATTACAATATAACTTTCATTTGCAAACAATTATTCTTGCTGACTGTCATTGCACATTGCCCAAGGATCTATGCCAGTGTTAAACAAACCTGGGCTTTAACTTGACAACCATTTCTTTGTTGGCTGCCTATAATTTGCCGGAAGGGTCTCATTCCATGTTGCATTTCTTGCAACACTGTCTACCTCATATGCAGACTTCTGCCATATGCAGACCATATTTTCAAATATGGGCGAGGTCATCCCATAACACCTCGGCTTCAATCACCTCTCACACAGATAGGTGGCATGGCTCCTAACCATGGCTTATGCATTCCTTTCCTCGGCACTCTTCACACTTTCCTATTCTCATCCTTGGCACTTCCGATCAGTCACTTATATTTCAGTGACATTTACAATGCAGATATTAAACTGCTTACACAGGTTCTTTACATGAACCTCTCAGTGCAACCCTGACAGAGAAGACTATGAAAAAAAACAGTCCAAAAAGCCAATAACAAATTACAAAATACCCTGAAAAACATAAAAACTGAAATAAACAGAAGAGACTGATTTCCACTCTGAGCTAGAAGATTATTTAAACAAACACGCCCAAATTCTTCTGAGACCTGCTCCTCCTCTGCAGCATCTTCTTCTCAGCAGCTCAATCACCAAGCAAATCACTGGGTGCTCTGCTACAGAAACAACAGAAAAAGACTGTATGGCTTGATTTAGCCTCTTCCTCTGCGAACTTCCATCACTCAAGCTTTGCTGGATTGAGTAGTATCTCCCCTTGCAAACGGCAGGCAGTTCCTTCGAACAATGTTGCAACAGTCCCTCAATGAACTGCTTTGTCTGTTTCTGCAGCAAATATTTGGCTACATTCACCTTTATTCTGACGGCAGCTTTCTCTTTTGTTTGTAAGCATGGCCAACAATCAGCTATCGTAGACTTGGAGTCAGTCACCATCTATGCAAATGCAAACAAAACTTTTACACCAATGGTGAACAGCACTTCACTTTTTAGACTTACAGTTAATATCTTACACTCTCATATTCTTGGGCACTCCAATGGTGGAGTCACACCCAAACCAGCTCTGATACCATGATAAAATATAGATCTGGAAAATATATTGTATCTATTAAACTGGAAGTATTACAATTTATAATGGGATGCTGAGATTAACAGATCCACAAATAACTCAACAGATCCCTAAACTAACTCCTAGAATAGTGGATCTTACAACACAACTAAGATAGGTGGCCTAGTCAACTGAGACATGTGTTCTAGTTTATTCATTATTTCTAACAAGTCTAGCTTATAAATACTAAGTTTAAGATAGTTTGGAGACAGAATATGGGTATTTTATGCAACTAACATTAACTTGTCTAAAAGAATTAGTTTGAAATTTTGAGCCTCTGATGGTAAAATCTTAAACTTATAAATAATTTTTTAAAATTTTTTTATAGTTTTTAATCTTTTTTTGGTATAGACTAATGATATTTACACACTTTCTTTATTAAGTCTGGACCAGGCTGCCATGTCTAGTTACGATAATACATCGAATACTTCTGGAGATTCATCTATAGTAGCTGTTGTTGTAATTGTAGTAATTGGTAAGTAATCATAGTTTTGTAAATTTACTTTTCTAATTAAAACTACTGTTACTAGTCTAGATTGTTTTCCTGAAGCAAACAACTGCTGTGTGAACTATAAAAGCATTTGGAAATAATGTTATTTTCATTTTTATTTTTTTTTCCTTGCAGTTGTCCTATTATGTAAATTCTTCATCTTCTACAAGATCGTGACCAAGTTCATGCACAAAACTTCCCTTTCACCTTCATCAGCTGCAAATGTAGCGAGACTACTTGTTCAACCTCAGCCGGTTCATTCACTTTTATCCTCCAACCTGAATACAATTCAAACAAATGAAATTGCAGGGAAAGAAAGAATTGTAGAGATGCTATCAGATCTCTCCTTGGAGAAGGAACTGGTGCCTACACAAATCCTTACAAACCTATCACTTGATCAGATAGTTTATATCAAGAGCTATTGCCAAGAATCTCATCACATTGGGGAAGGAAGTTTTGCACGAGTTTATAGGGGGATCTTTCAAGGTAAGGATTTGGCTATAAAGGAAATAGAACATAGATCCCCTGACACCAAAATATGGGTGGAGAATGAAGTTCAACTTATTCAGGGAAAGGAGCACATAAACATAAACAAACTGTATGCTTGGTGTATAGAAGCAAACATATCCTATTTAGTCTACATGTATATAGATGGATGTTCTCTGGATGACTACTTGAGAGGAAATTGTAAGGGGTTTTTCTACAGTTGGAAACAGAGTTTCAAAATGATAATGGGTATCGCCAAGGGAATTGAATTCTTACATCTGAATAAAATCATTCATGTTGATATCAAGCCTCAAAATATTATGGTGGACGTTAATGATAATGAGGTAAAGCTTGTTGATTTTGGGTTTTCCAGGCATGTAGATTGGGAAGGCACGCACCGGTCAACTGATAAAATAATAGGCACAAAAGGCTATTGGGCTCCAGAGTATTGCTGGTATAACAAACTCTCTTATAAACATGATGTTTACAGCTTTGGAATTGTTGTGTTGGAGATAATAACAGGGCAGAAGCACGTTGATGAAGCACGAGGCTCCAGCCAGTTCCACATTCCAGGATATGTAAGGCACATGATAGAGAACAATCGTTTTGAAGAAGCTGTAGACACTAAGCTTAAACAGGATGGGTGGGACATGTTTGCTGTAGAACAAGCCTTGGCTGTTGCAAACATAGCCCTCAGATGTGCTCACCCTGATAAGGCCGGCCGACCTGATATGACTCTTGTGCTCACAGAACTCACTTCTTTGATGAGCAGCGCCCACAACAATATTAATCTTGTACGGAAAGAAGAGGAAATTGAAATCATAATGTCTAGATGAAATTAGTACATGTGCAGTGTTTTTGGCTTAACTTTGGGTTCTCTGGTTGTTGGAAGAGCTTATCTGTCCCGTGTGTTGTAAATTTGATTTTGGTGGAAATAGTAGCAACAGAAACTAGTTTAAATTTATAGTTATAGGTGCATTCTATTTAAATATCATCTATTTCAATGGTTAAATATTTAATGGAAATTTTACACCTCATTCACAACAAAAAGTAGTAAATATTTGTCCTATTTTTATTGGTCAAAATTAGCCTTCGACTGTTGAAATAGATGATGTTTAAGAATAGCCGTACAGGTGCCAGGCAGTTTGTGTGAATGATTGATGTTGGCCTGGATCTTCCATTTGCAATACATATGTTGTTCTACTCAATTTGAAGAAGAGGAAAGTACCCAGTTTAAATTAAGCATCCATTTGAAGAAGAAAAAGGTACCCAGTTCAAATTAAGCATCATTCATTTTGTAAGCATTTTATTTAAACATCATCCAATTTAACTGATATTTCAAGTTGTACAAATTAGACAATTCAATCTTTACAAACCATTGAATTGTTGTTTCCTTCCTTTTTTTTCAGTTCATCTTTCACCGTGTTTAAAAGATCTATAATATAGTTTTTCTTTGTTTATCTAATGATTTGCAGCAGCTGAAACTTTGGTGATTGGATTAGGAATGTGTACTTTTCTCAGTTGCTTTGCATAACTTGATATCATTGGATGATTGGGATTTATCCTAAACAAAAATTGAAAATTGTTGTAACTTATTTAAATTTAATAAACGTGTTAGTGTAAGATGGGTTCTAAATAAGTAAAAAAAGATACTTGAAATAAGATGCTTATAGAATAAGTAAAATAAGGCAATCTAGCAATTTGGGTTTTCACTCGAACGCTTATGGTATTTTCTTTTGAATTATTTTTGAAAATATTGGTGTTATGGACGTAGATTTGCTGTTGGTCAAATGCAGGTTGGCTCCTATCAAGAAGATTGAGACAGATCACCATATTCCAAGAGAGGAATGAATGTGGCCATTTTATTTTTAAAAGATAAAGATTGAGGATCATTTTGTTTTCAAATGCACAATTCTTTATGAGATACAGAAGATTTTGGTGTCACTTTAGGGACTACAGATAGTCTTTGGGAACTTTCTTTCAATATCAAGATCAGATGTGCTTGCTAGTATGCATCAAAGAAGCTTGCATGTTTAGATGCCATCATTTGAGTATAGGGAAAGAAAAGGATGCTTATGCTAACATCATAACTATAACCTCCTTATTCATTCCAACCAACTCTTTTAAGTGGCTTGAAGTATGCATCTAATAGTTCTTTACATACTAGACCTAGTCAAATAATGAGGCTTTAAATAATGCTGTAGGAAACATAAAGTGTCAAAACCAAGGAAATGTATAATGTGACAGATTTGTCTTGATAGAAGCATTGGTATTACAAATTTCATTCACAATGGACTTAGTTTTGATCTTTATTATTGTACATATAAATTTCATTTTGTTTTTAGTTTCTATTTAGAGACACTTTAGGTGCTCTCTCTTAACCTATTGTATTAGACTTTATCTTCAATCCTATTATGCATTGTGGATATTTGTGAACATTAATAATAGTTTCAATTTCTCTAGTGTTTTGTTTAATGGGATGCTAATTTAAGGTTATTTTTTTCAAATATTATGTGATTTTCCTACCAAAGGTTTACTTAATTAAAATTTCCAACACTTTTTCTACAAACCTATTTTTGACATCTCTTAGTATAAAGACAATCAAAATAATATGTCTCTCAACATTTTAGATCTAAGTCAATAAAACCATTTTGTGCATATCAATCCTTTAACAACATATTAGATGCTCTAACTTTCCAGTAACTCTATAATCCCAAGCAAATCCTAATCTAAGCCTAAAAGATATGTCCAATGTATTTAGGTTGAGTCTAAATAATATGGTTTTAAACACCTATTTGTATTGTATATGGTAAAAAATATTTATGAATCCACTTCATCAAAAGTTTAAATTATTCCTATATATGTGAACATAATGTGACATTTTATGTACCATAAACTATCTCCATCCAAGTTATCAATCATTCATTTTTAAGAGGGATTATAACGATTTTATTAATTGAATAGTTTAAATATCTATTAAAGTAGCATAAAAGATTATTTCATGTGAGTTGTTATAAGTTTTAAATTATATAAAATATTCTAAAAGATTTTTTTTTAAAGTTTTAATATTAAATTATTTTTAAATGATTTTATTAAATTTTAAATATGTAATGGTTAAATGGTCAAATAGTTAATAGTAATTTTACATTTTATCCACTATTAAATGTGATAAATAATTGTCTTATTTTATTGACGAAATTTTATTTTTGATTCTTAAACAACTTTATATTTAAGAATGACCCTTTTCCACACAAATCAATTTAATTGCATAAAATATTTTCTCAATAGAAATTTAAGTGAACTTATTTATACCAATTAAGTCAATGTTCATCTCCAAATAAGGAGGATTTTAGCAAGCTTTTAAAATTATAACACTAATATATTTAAAAACATTGTTTTAAGAGAACATAAACCAATAATTACATCTTAAGGTTCAATAAGCATGCAAATAGGTTTGAGAAGAAATTGTAGAAATTGAAAGAGGAATGTTTTATTTATAGTCATATCATGAGAGTTGTACATTAGGAAGAGACGTGCAAAATCCATAAGATTATGATATCATCATATTAGAAAAAATAACACATTAAAGGCTACTTAATTTTCTTTAATACAAGAAATTATCTTGAAAAATAACACATTAAAGGTTACTTGGTTTCCATTAGTACAAGAATTTATCTTTGTACATTATGTAATGAGGGGAACCAAATGGATTGGTAAGTATCTTTTTCAACATTTTTTAAAGACATTGTTGTCACCTCATCTGAGATTATCTTTTTTGGCTCCATGTTTTGCCTTATTTCCTTTCTTATTGAAAACCAATCTAAGATATCTTAGTACATTGTGTTTGCCTCTACCAAGTTTGAATATGTCTGGGCTAAGTTCTCTATTTCATCTATGACATCTTGTTTCAAGGCCTTCACCCCTACATTTGTTTTTAAGAGAGTTTAAGTCTTTTTCCCATTGGATTTGTCTTGCTTAATTCTTTAACTCTATCTTACCTAGAAATTTTAGAGTTTATTTGTTTGAGAAGTTTCTTTAATGCCCAAGGAAATCAAGAGATAGTGCACTGGCAATTCTTTTATGTATTTCTAAATTCTCATCTCACATCTGCCACTTTGGATTTAGTTAGTCATTTCATGTCCTCAAGTGATTTGAGATGGTTAAGGTCTAGAAAACCTAAAAATTCTTTGGTCTAAATTTAATTATTTCATGTCTATTGGGGTTGAACTTTTTTTTTATTTTGAAATATGATAAACCCAAGGTAATGTTTAAGTAGCATTTTATTTTCCTCTACATCTAGATGTATCCATATTGAAACCTTTGAATTTTGAAAATGCTAGGATGTTGGAGTGTTATTTTAGCTAATGGACCCAAAAATGTTCTCAAGAATTTTTTTGGGTTCCATCTCATTTCCAATGCTCACGGTTGGAAGTTTATTTTCCAAAGGGTTAGAGTTTACCAAACTAGAAATATTTATGTGGTGGAGTTTAAGGGAACACTTAGTTCCATGAATCAATGTAATATTTCTCCTGGTAGACCCATAATAAATATTAAGTAGGATTGAATTAGTTTTTCATGTCTGTAGGAAGGATTTGAACTCATAAGTATGTGTTTGGAGGCTCCTACAAACCAAATATTATTGTACACCAATCTCTATTTAGATTTTAGGTCTAGATTTATTTCTAATCTACATTGTTTTAAGAAAACAAGTTTGATGTTGTGGAGTCCAAAGGAATCATGGATGAATATGTGTCATGTCACTAATTGTTGTGGGGTTTTTATTGTGGTGAATTTCATTTCCTAAGCCCACAAAAGCTTGTGATAGTAAATTTAAGCAATGATAGTCTGTATCATGGTACCATGATGTAAATTTAAGGAATTCAATCCTACACCAACTATGTAAGCTGGTATGAAATCTAGTTGTGCCCATGAGATCTAATCAACTAGTTTAAGGCATTAATACCTAGTTAGAGACAAGACAAATATCTTCAAAATCAAATCCTAGTGTGGTCTTAGTGGGTGGCCCACTTGAATAAGATTTCCCACTAGGTAGCATTGTACGGAAACACTCATCTGCACTATTCTACAAGAAAGAAGATGGATGTAAGACCAATTATAGACCAAAAAACTATTGTAATTGTAAGCACTTAAATATGCATGGGTCGATGTGGCATTTTGAGGATGATTTGGCAATCCATCTTACGACCCTTGAAGGTGTGAATATCCTCTTAGCAATATTTAGGCTTGATTACATAAACCTTCAACCTATTTATCCCCTTGTCCATATTTTTCAACCCCCAAATTAAGTTCAAAGTCTTTGCACACACTTAAAAACCTTTTGTAGATCCTCAACTAGAGGGTCACCTGAGAGACCTTAGGGTTGTTCAAGGAACCTATCCTTAAGTTTTAGGGTCACCTAGGTGACCTACCCTAGAAAAAGGAGCGACCCTGTTCCTGAAAGGGGTGACTATAATCTTTTGGCATGTGTTATTTATTTTAGTTTCAGTCACTTTGCTTCCATTTTTGCTTGTGATTGAGATTCTTCTCTAATCCTAGTTGAACTACTAGTCCCCTTGACTAATTCTCCTCTCCTCTTGACTCTCAATCAACTTCTAATCAATTTTTTGTTATCCTTTTGTTATCTCTCCATCAATCCTCAGTGATCTCCCAATCAGTCCCTCTATTAACTTCCAATCATTTTGTACCTTTAGTGTTGATTCTATTCTATAAATAGGTTTCCTCTCCATTTAATTTTAGGGGAGGTTTTATATTGTAGGAACTCAGATTTATTCTACAAAAGGCTCTCATTCTCTAGAATCACCATTAGGAATTCTCCCATTTCTATTGTTGTAATTCTCCCCAAGCATATTATGCTTCCACATGACTACATGTGCCTCTTTCATTTATTTCAAAGCTTCAAAGATTCTCCAATTTTTCTTATAAATCTTAATTTACCTTACGATCTTAGTTCATTCTCTATATCAAACATAGGTTACAATTGATGTGAAGGAAGAGATAATAAAATATGGATTCCTAAGGACACAAGCCATCACTGACATCATTGATTATTCATAAGTTCTTTAAATTTTCGTGTAGATTTAGTAATTATAAAATTCTCTTACCCTTGAGGGAGTTAATTAATTATTTCTTCTTTGTTAGTTTAGGAATTTCTTCTTT
The DNA here is from genome assembly GCA_027924645.1 of Cunninghamia lanceolata. Lineage (NCBI taxonomy): Eukaryota > Viridiplantae > Streptophyta > Pinopsida > Cupressales > Cupressaceae > Cunninghamia > Cunninghamia lanceolata. The sequence continues at coordinate 20,312,062 of BSBN01000429.1, read as the reverse complement.
TACAAAATTTAGATCTTAGTTTAGAATTTCATGCTTTTGATTAGATTCAATCTTATATTAATTGCACTTACTTTAATTAGATTAGATTATTTCAAAAAATTGAGACCAAAAACATAGGAAATTGTATTCATGGAAAAGCCATATAAATAATTTACATTCATTCAAAAAATTCATTACAAGAAAGTAGTAATTACATAATCTTCAAATCTTGGGAAAATACAAAAAAGTATATTACTTTGATTATTGCATTCATTTAGATTTACATGCATTTAGAGATTTCATGCAAGTCAAAAAATGAAACACATAAAGAGAAATCCATTAATCCCATCACAAAGAATTCAACTATTCAATAGTCAACAACTTACAAACATAATAAACACAAACATAGTCATCCATATTCCTCATTTAACATTCATAGTCAATGTGTCCTAGATTCAGAAAAGTTTGAATCCAAGCGATCTTAGACAACATCCAAGAGAACATACCCATTCAAGAGGCTCCCACTAAAGAAAAGGTTTGAGAACTATAGGAGACTAAATAAACTAGGATAATAAACCACATCACAAGAATCTTTCAAATACAAGATCAACTAACAAATAATTTCCTTGAAGAGGCAAGAAATGAGATAAGTATCATCATAAAGATTAAAAACAACAACTTAAACTTATTTCAAGAGTTAACTATTCAACTTCACCTAATCAATCATAAAATACAACCAACCATCAACACTTCATACAAATAAACCACAAAATCAATAATTTAACTATCACTCATGATGTTCTACTTCTATGTGAATAGAATAACCTATTGGTTCCACCTCTACTAGACTAGATCTTTCCACAAGAGTAGGAGTGAATAGGCAAGTTCCTTTTAGCAAGGGTGTAGTGAGTGTGTTATCTAGAGTCTAACTCTATCACATTGTGCTTGAGTTGATTCTGAGAAACACATATTTTGGTGAGCCTAATGTGAACTTGTAAATCCTTTTGGGTGAGCTTGTTCCTTTATCCACACTTCTTCCATTCCTTCCACTTTCATCCATCTCTCTATTTGCCTCCATACCATTATTCCATAATATCTCTGATGTACCCGTAAAATCTGTCAAAATTGGAAATTTTTCAAGGGTCAATCCCCTCCAACAAGACTTTTACTCCCACCTTTGATAAGTATCTTTTGCCACATCCATTGGTGCCAATTTCAAATCTCTATTACTATGAATATTCTGACTAAGAAGGTGGTCATCAAGAACCCAACAAATGTCTAACCTTCAACAATCCAACCTAGGGTCAAGACACCATACTCCAGCACAATCTCAACCAAGGTAGAGCACATTAAGTGCTTATTTGTTCTGAAATCCATCAATAAGACTAACTTATCACTAGTTGTCAAGATACAACCAACTAAATGGAAAATGAGGTGAGTCATCTAGAAATAAACTTAGAGGAGGCACAAGAAGCTTGTGAATCCATCCATGTGGCCTATCAAGCTAAACAATATGAGGCACATGTCAAACAATGCCAAAAAATTTTTTGTAAGAAAGGACCAATAGGGGTACTCAATCCCCACTCCACAACAATCCACCTCAGAGTAGTGAAACCCAAGAATAAAGAATGGGGGGAGTGACCCCTCCAGATCTCATAGCTACCCTCATCCAATGAATTAGGATGCTTGAAGCTAGAGGTGTTGAACAACCTCTTCATGAAAAACCTAAGGAGAGGCCTAGGTCTCTAAGGCAATGATTGCATGCTAACCCCTTCACTATCATGAAAAATAAACAAAGCTAGGGGGCAACTCAATTGCTCCCTTACATCAATTTTTACTCTAGGAATGTTATAATAAGGCTTTTGTACCTCACTTACCCTAGTCATACAATATGGAAACCTTGAACCAACTAGGAGGAATACCCTCCTTTCAAAATCTAAACTAGTTAAGTAGGATACCTGCCACTCAAATTTAAACAAAAAAATCCCACTTGGTTTTTAAAATTTAAACACAATAATGCCTAACTATCCAATTTTTCCTAAATACCAACAACTAGGAATGATCTTTCAAACACAACATGCTCCACCTGTAAGGCTTATGTTTGGGAGAACTACTCCCTCCACACTTAACTCATTTTCAGGAATGTACCTTGAATATCTCAAGAAGCCTTTGGATCACATAATTTGCAATGTCATGTTATTGCGGCCACTTCCTGAACTTCCCCAATTCAAGAAGACAAGAGACCCTAACTTGCGTATGGGTAAGTGCAAAAAGATGGGGTACCAAAAAGTGGCCAAACCACTTTTTGGTCCTAGAGAATTATAACACAATCGTGTTTTAGACTGCTAAATATAAAAAGAAAAAAGCACAACCAAGATTCATATTTTTCACCTCATTTTTAGTTTGAGAGCCAAAACGTACACAAGGTTATTGTACGATCACATTTTGAGCTATTTGAAGAAGAAAGCACACTAAAACACAATGCCACCTTGCCATTCCCATTCTGCACAGGCTCAACAGAGTTGGAAAACTCAATAAGGTAGGGTTTGAATCTTTTTTGTAAATTTAAGAATGAATTTAATTTGTTTTTCCTTTTTTGATTGAATTTCTATTTTAAAATTTTCAGGCAATGAATCACCCCAAAGGCTTAATCCAATTGAAGAGGAGGCTCAAAACCCTCCTCAAACTCCACCTTCATTTCCTCATCACCCTCGTGACACACAACAAAATTATTTAGGGGAAATTGAAAGCAATAAAAAACAACTTGAAAACTTAGTTCAACAATCAAAACAACCAAATGAAAGCAATGATCTTCGGAGATCCCTTGCCAGTTCATTAGAGTCTATTATTTCCCATGTTGATATAGTCAAAAACCAAATCAAGCTATGGGAAGACTATAGGGAGAGTTGCCGACAATTCTATGTAGACAAACTATCATACAAACAAGTTAAAGATCTTAAAATTTTGAAATCTGATCTATATGTGCACATTTTGTCAATCCTAAAACAAATCAACCATTACATGATAGTTGTAAAAGATTCCCCATTCACTGGTGTGTGCATGAAGGAATATCCAAGAAATTTTGGGATAGGTGGTGGATGGTGTTTGATGAGCTACCATGTAGCAGCCTTGAGGTCCCACAACATTTTTTAAGGAAACTCTATTGCAAATTTGTCCTCAACAAGATTCTAAAATACTTTGACATATGAGATTTCTAGGATAGAGGAAGTGGCTCTATACAGGATAGAGCAAGGGCACATCGTGATCAGAACCATCCTACTAGACCCATTGTGAGGCCACAATATATCTCACTCCCTTCATCTTTGAAGGAGAGTGTTTAGGTGGAGACGCTATAGTCTCTGAGCTCCCTCACTCAATCTTTAGCATAGCATGGCAGCACTCTTTCCCATGCTGGTGAGGGCGAGAGTAGTAGGCATCATTGATCCCCACATCTTTGTCGAGCATGTGGAGCATTATGTGGTTATGTATTGAAGGATTCTTGTGATACAGGCATTGGAGAGGATGCTCCACACTTTGTCCTATGCCACATAGGGGCAGGAGGCCACATAGGGGTACGATCAGGCGCATGACACATCCATATTGGATGATATTGTGTTGAAAGATGACTTGTTGGATGGTACATTTGGTATTGATTCATAGGTAAATTTTTAGAAGGTTTTTCAATTTATTATATTTGTATTTGAAATCTTTAATTAAATATATTAATAGATATTATAAGTCAAATTTAATGTAGGTAATTGTATGCATTATGAAATTCTAGGGTCAAAGTACTCATCCTACATCTGTTAGCCGTCCAGTTTAAGGTTACGAGAGGAGGTCAAGTCGACAGGTATGCAATTTACATAACAAGATAGTAAATATAGTACATGTAAACTTTTTGTCATATATCAATGGTAATCTTATTTAGTGATGATTTGATGATAAACAGGTGGATGTCAGAGCTTCACCCCTCAGGAGGAGTTAGGTGGGCTAGATATAGAGATAGTTTCACTGAGGTAAATTTAGTCAATGGAGATGGGTGTTACTACAACTATTTCATTTGCAAATCCTTTGACTGAGGTAAGATCCAGTAATATGTAGATGTCATTATGTGTTTCTTGTTTTATCTCATGTCATTTAATATACATAAATAATATTCATGTTTACTCAATTTTTCTTCTTCATGCTTCTCACAGGAGGTTAGAACTTCAACCCATGCAACTACCAATGAAGAGAGACAATGAATGATCGAGAGGGATCACCAGCTTGTAGTAAGTGATTGATTACTTATGTCATGTTGTATATAATTTCATGTTTTTTATATTAATGTGGGTATTGTTTGATTGTATTAACAGGTGGAGCTTCAAAAATATCTATCTAGGAGGTCTAGTCGATGGACAAGAGAGGATGAGTTGTTGACTGATTATTTCATAGCTAAGTAAGGGCCATTGATTATTTCATAGCACTCCATAGAATATTTGATTTTGAGACATTTTGTTGTATGCCTATATGGCAAGTTGTAAACATACTTTTCTATTTTTTCAATGTATATCACTGTATATATGCCTATATGGCTTTGTTTGTACATGCCTCTATGGATTTATATATACACTATATGTTATTTTCATGACATTATGTCTATGAGATTTTACATTATATATGATGATCAATTATGGTTACAGGATAGATAATGTATCATGCTTAAAGTTTTGATATTGTTTATGCGTTCTTCAATGTTTCCATGAAATGATATTATGTTCAATTAGTTTCAATATATGTTTTAGATTGTTTAATTAATGCAATTTTTTTGAGAGAATCCTTCCAAAATATATTTTGTGCATATCCTACAATCATGGTATTCCATGAAACCACATTTCTTTGATGCATCATGTCAAATAGCTCACGCACCTTGTCTATGCTTCCACATTTTGCATACATGTCTCCTTGGGCATTTGAAACTACAACATCTGACAAAATTCTCATATCCATTATGCTTTGATGGGTGTCCAGACCCTATTCCAAAGACCCATTTTGGCATTTACACCCACCAATTTCTTTTGCTTGAAAGTTTCTAAAGCCTTATCAATAAATCCATTTTATGCATATCCTGCAATCATGGCATTACATGAGATCACATTTCTTTGAGGCATCATGTCAAACAATTCACTTGCCTTGTCTATGCTTCCACATTTTGCATACATGTCTTCTAGGCTAGTTACAACTACAACATCTATCGAAATTCCCATATCCTTTATGCTTTGATAGATGTCCATGTACCATGTTCCAAAGATCTCAGTTTGGCATAGGTAGAGAGGATGCAATCAAAGGTTGTAGAATTTGGCTTTACACCTACTAATTTCTTTTGCTTGAAAGTTTCTAAAGCCTTATCAACAAATCTATTTGTGCATATTCTGTAATCATGGCATTCCATGAGACTGTATTTCTTTGAGGCATCATTCCATGCAACTAAAACATTTGATAAAATTCCCATATGCTTCCATAGTTTTCATACATATTTTTTGCACTAGACTCTTTTTGTATACATCTCATAACAATCATGATATTGAAACTAGTAGATTTGATAGAGGAATTACTAGATTTCATATGATAATCACAGATAATTCCTTATCTTACATATTAAACATGATGCAAGATACATGTTAAAAATGACAAAAGTTATGATGTTTTTCATTTAATCAAAGATTGTTATTTTTGTATTAATGAGAAAAGACATGTTTGTGTTTTTACCTATTTTGTTATCTAGTTTATGCAAAAAAATTGTCATCCACAACCCAAATTCACCTAACATTGCATTTGGAAATGTAAATAGGTGTAAAACTTAAATGGAAGTATGTTTCAATATCATATACTCCATGTTTCAATATCATATCCTCAATACATAGCCTATAGGTCTAGCATACCTTCATTTCACCTAGTTTCTAAAGCCTTATCAATGTTCCTATTTTGTGTATATCTTACAATCATTGCATTCAATGAGGTGTCTTGTTAAACAGTTCACTTGCCTTGTCTATGCTTCCATATTTAGCATACATGTCTTCTAGGGAAGTTGCAACTACAACATCTATCAAAATTCCCATATCCTTTATGCTTTGATGGATGTCCATGTATCATGTTCCAAAGATCCCATTTTGGCACAGGCAGAGAGGATGTTGACAATCATTGTGGAATTTGGCTTTACACTGTCATTTCACATTTTATATGTTTGACCAATAGTGAAAATTTACATTCTTCACCTCATGAGTCCAAACTGCAAGCGCCAACATGTCAAGGTGGGAGATTGAATGCTAGGGGAGATATCCTTTTGGTGTCCACACCTCTTGATCGTTCTTCACTAAATCAAACAGAGATAGTCTCTTAAGAGCCTGAAAACAAAAAAAGGTGCCATACTTTAGATTAATTTTTCTCTCAAACTATAGCACACATGAATGTTTCATTTGGATCGACAGATGCATGTGGGGTCTATCCATAATAACCTCTCTCGGTTTCTTCAAACTCAGCATCATTTAACCGTGAGGACAGTGGATGTATTCTTGCAAAATGCTTCAGTTTCGTTCAGTGGAAAGGTGCAACGAGTGAAATTTTTCATCTTACACCTTGTGGGGCCAAACGGACTACACCAACACATTAGGGTGGGTGGGTGAATGCTAGGAGGGGTCTCGTTTCATGCCCCAAGTGGTCGAATCAATCTAGGTTACACGCTACTGGCAATCTCTTAAAAGCCTTGAGAGGCAAAAACTACCAATCTTTGACAAGGCATTTCAAGGATTCCGTGACACCTAGGAATGTTTCATTTGGACCTACATATGCACGTGGGTTCCATCCATTTTAAAATCTCTCAATTTCTGCAAACTCAACATCGTTTGACCATGAGGAGAGTGGATGCATTCTTGCAAAATGCTTTAGTTTCATGTAGTGGAAAGGTGCAAGGAGTGAAATTTTGTATCTTGCACCTCATGGGGTCAAACGGACTATGCCAACATGTTAAGGTGGGTGGGTGAATTCTAGGTGGGGTATCATTTCATGCCCCAAGTGGCCAAATCATTTTGGGCTACACGCTATCAGCAATGTCTCTTAAGAGCCCTGAGAGGCAAAAACTACCAATCTTTGACAAGGTAGATTTGGGATTCCATGACACCTAGGAATGTTTCATTTGGACCTACATATGCATGTGGGGTCCATCCAGAATAACCTCTCTTAGTTTTTGCGAACTCAACATTGTTTGACCGTGAGGAGAGGGGATGCATTCTTGCAAAATGCTTTAGTTTTGTGCAGTGGAAAGGTGCAAGGAGTGAAATTTTGCATCCTACACCTCGTGGAGCCAAACATAATACGCTAACGCATTGGGGTGGGTGGGTAAATGCTAGGAGGCATCTCATTTTGTGCCCAAGTGGCCTAATTGTTCCAGGATACACGCTACCAACAATGTCCCTTAAGAGCCCTAAGAGGCAAAAACTGTCAATCTTTAACGGGGCAGTTCTGGGATTCTGTGACACTTGGGAATGTTTTGTTTAGACCTAAATATGTACGTGGGGTCTGTCCACAATAACCTCTCTCATTTTTTGCGAACTCATCATCGTTTGACCATGAGGAAAGTGGATGCATTCTTGCAAAATGTTTCAGTTGCATGTAGTGGAAAGGTGCAAGGAGTGAAATTTTGCATCCTGCACCTCTTGGGACTAAATGGGCTACATAAACACGTTGGGGTGGGTGGGTGAATGCTAGGAGGGTCTCATTTCGTGTCCCAAGTGGCCAAATCGTTCTAGGCTACACGCTACCGGCAATGTCTCTTAAGAGCCCTTAGAGGCAAAAACTGTCAATCTTTGATGGGGTAGTTTTGGGATTTTGTGACACCTAGGAATATTTTTTTGGACCTACATATGCATGTGGGGTCTATCCATGATAACCTCTCTTAGTTTCTGTGAACTCAACATCATTTGACTATGAGGATAGTGGATGCATTCTTGTAAAATGCTTTAGTTTTGTGTAGTGGAAAGGTGCATGGAGTCAAGTTTTGCATCCTAAACCTCATGGGTCTGAATAGATTGTGTCAACATTGTTGCAAGTATGTGCTATCAGTTTTGTCATTGATGTCAACAAGCTTGTGCTGTCATTGGTGTCAACTGTGTCTACTGATGAGGTTGTTGTTGTTTGATTAAGTTGCCTTGCTAAAGATGATTTGGTTGCTTTGTAGAGGTGTTGAAGATGTTGAGAATATGCTTCTATTGGTTGGTTTCCAAGTGCTTTTGATAAAATTTGATTAATAAAGGAAAGAGTGTGTTGAAGATGTGTTCTTTCTTAACAAAGTAGTGTTGTGGTTTTGCTCTGCATTTCTTCCTTATTGAAGATCTACTTTTGCAGTTTGAATATGTTGTTCAAAGGTGTTTAGAGATGTTATATTCCAAGTTTTGTGCTCTGGTTCGTTGTGCAAAGAAAGTTGTGTTCACTAGTGTGTGGACTGTGTTTCTAGGTTGTGCAGAGGTGTCTGGGAGAAACTGTTATGCTCTGCATTTCTTTGTAGATTTGTTTCTAGATTTGCTGTTTTAGATTTATGATTATAAGGTCTATATCTTTCTTCAATTCAAGTGGTTCATGGTTTGGTACTCCACAAGTTCATTTCTTCAGTTGCAGTTGATGACAGAGTAATCTAAGTGCTTCAATGTGAACTTTCTTGAGGTGAAAGATGTTATAAAGGTTTTTGTTGGTTTTCAGGTGCTTGTGGATGTTTCTAGATCATGTTCAAGCTTGCTGTGTGGTCTGCTTGTCCTCTTTTGGTTTTGAGGAAGTGTGCACTTAACATTTCATAGTGTTAACACAAGTTTGGCTGACTTGGTTGTTTACACTAATTGTGGTTGTGTTTCATTATTATGGAAGCATGGAATAATGTGTAAGAGTGGTTTTAGGTTTGTTCTAAGATGTGATGTGGTCTGCACTCATTCCTTTCCTCCGCAGGAATGTTTAGGTCTAGACCTAATTTGAATTTTGTGGGTTAAGATGTCTTGCCAACCTTGGAGAATGTTTTCAAGGTTAAAGATGGTATAAATAAGTGTTGAATGTTTGAAGGAAAAAGGAAGAGACAAATGAAAGAATTGAATATGATGTCCGTGATGCAAATTTGTTTAGTGCAGTGAGATCTTTCATGTGTTAGGCTACTAGATGCAGTGAGCAGATGGTGTCTACTATTCTTCAGTGTTACTGCAAAGGTGATGTTTGTGTTGTGAATATTAAGCTTAATTGGAACTGTACTCCATGCATATGTTAGATGCAATTATATCAGTTCATCCTTGGTAGTGAGCCTCCTCTTCTATCTCTTTCTTCTGAGTAGTGAGTCCTTTGGCAGTGAGCCTTTCTTTCTTTCTTCTGGGTAGTGAGCCTTTTGTAATTCGGTGTTGCTACTACTTTATATTGTGAGCTAATCCTCACCGTGGTTTTTCCCTTCTTGGATTTTCCACATAAAATTTGGTGTTGTCTTATGTTTGGTGTTGTTATGATTCAACTTCTATTATTTGCTTTTCATGCTTAATCATCATAACAAGTTTAAGTGTTAATTAAGCTAATGTGGATCTGAATGTTTGTGAGGGTTTGAAGTTTATGATACAACTAATTCACCCCCCCTCTAAATTTTCTTGTGCATTCAACAAACATGTCAAGGTAGGTGGTTGAATGCTAGGAGGGGTCTCATTTTGTGCCCCAAGTGGCCAAATCATTTTGGGCTGCACGTTATCGACAAAGCGGCTTTGCTGGTAGCATGTAGTTCAGGATGATTCACCCACTTAGGATACAAAATGAGATCTCTCTTAGCATTTACCCACCCACCTTGACATGTTGGCATTGTTCATTCGGCCCCACGAGGTGTAGAATGCAAAAAATTACTCCTTGCGTGGTTATGCTAAATGTTACAAGGAGCCATATTTTTTATTATGCACCTTGTGGGGTCGAATGGATAGTGCCAACATGTTGGTGTGGGTGGGTAAACATTAGGAGAGATCTCATTTTGTGCCCCAAGTGGTTGAATCATCCTGGACTACACGCTACTAGCAAAGCTGCTTTGTCGATAACATGTAGCCCAGAATGATTTGCCCACTTGGGGCATGAAACAAGACCTCTCCTAGAATACCCACTCACATCGACATGTTGGTACTTTCCATCAGCCCCATGAGGTATAGAATGAAAAATATGGCTCCTCGCACCTTTCCACTGCATGAAACTGATGCTTTTTGCAAGAATGCATCCACTATCCTCACAGTCAAATGATGTTGAGTTCATAGAAACTAAGAGAGGTTATTGTGGATGGACCCAACATGTATAGGTGGGTCCAAATGGAACATTCTTAGGTGTCATGAAATCCTAGAACTACCCTGTCAAAGATTGGTAGTTTTTGCTTCTTAGGGCTTTTAAGAGACATTGTTGGTAGTGTGTAGTCCAGGATGATTCAACCACTTGGGGGATGAAACAAGACCCCTCCTAGCATTCAACCACCTAGCCCAACACATTGACATAGTCTGTTCAGCCCCATGAGGTACAGTATGCAAAATTTCACTCCTTGCACCTTTCCACTACACAAAACTAAAGCATTTTTGAAGAATGCATCCACTCTCCTCAGGGTCAAACGATGTTGAGTTCATAGAAACTGAGAGAGGTTATTGTGGATGGACCCCATGTGCATATGTAGGTCCAAGAAAAAAAATTCCAGGTGTTACAAAATCCTAGAACTACCCCATCAAAGATTGACAGTTTTTGCCTCTTAGGGCTCTTAAGAGACATTTCCAGTAGCGTGTAGCCCAGAACAATTTAGCCACTTGGGGCATGGAACAAGACCCCTCCTATCATTCACCTTCCCAAACCAATGCATTGGAATAGTCCGTTCGGCCCCATGAGGTGCAGGATGCAAAATTTTACTCCTTGCACCTTTCCATTGCACGAAACTAAAGCATTTTGCAATAATCCATCCATTGTGCTTAGGGTCAAATGATGTTGAGTTCGTAGAAACTAAGAGAGATTATTTTGGATGGACCCCACGTGCATATGTAGGTCCAAATGAAATATTCCCAAGTGTCATGAAATCCCAGAAATGCCCCGTCAAAGATAGGTAATTTTTGCCTCTCATAGATCTTAAGAGACATTATCGATAGCGTGTATCCTAGAATGATTCAGCCACTTGGGGCACAAAATGAGACCCCTCCTAGAATTCACCCACCCACCCCAATGCATTGGTACAGTCTGTGCGGCCCCATGAGGTGTAAGATGCAAAATTTCACTCCTCAAGCACCTTTCCACTGCATGCAAATCTTCCTATGTGTGGCTAAATTCTAGGTATGATAGGATTCTTAAATTTTAGTTTTAGGATCATTCACGATGTTCTCAAGGAATTGATTGTAGTGAATGTTAGGAAGTCATAATGATGGTTTGATAGTTGCATTTCTAGTAGGGCGTGGTGACATGACAACCTTCATGATGTCATTTAGTTAGGACAACCCTTCATGATCTCCCTAGCTTCTCCAATGCAAGGTCAATCTCACAATCATTCTAATAGTCTACAATGTTGACTTTAGTTTCTCTTTAATCTAGAAAAATATTAGAGAAAACACACTTCACTTAAGGCCTATGTAATCCATAAGACCACATTATTAGAGAGATATATGAGGATATGGTGACAAAAGGAGCTCAAAACTATTTGATTAAGAGGATAAGAGATTAAATAATGCATTGAGTTGTTTGATAATAATTTGAATGTAAAGCATGGATACTCAAATGGATACTCAATACTAAAATTGGATTGATTGAAAGGTAAAATGAAAGCATTCAAAGCATGACACAAGAAACCAAGACTTAATTTGATCAAACCAACTCACCAATCAAGACCATGGGGAATATCCAAATGCATCAGCAATAATGCCATTTAGCCATGAAATCTATAATGAAACCAAGAGATAGGAGCACATATAAGGGTATGTGCAGGATCATCGTGGGCCAAACAGTGGCAATAGGAAAAAAATCACGTTTTTACTTAGCCAAATTCGCGACTTGGCAAAGTTTGACTTTGAAACGGATATCTGTTTTGGTTTAGATACCAAACCAAAATGGATATTCGTTTTGAAAATGGATATCCGTTTTGATAACGGATATCCATTTTCAAAATGGATATCCATTTTGAAAACGGATATCTGTTATCAAAACGGATATCCATTTTCTTTTTCTCTATTGTTTTCATTGTTTTTTATTTTATTATTTTAGCATTTTTAGCATTTTACTATTTAGGCATTTTAGCTATAAAATACAATCTAAATTTTAGAAAGACTGTATCATATGAAAGGGGCAACCTTGTCATCTTTTGGAATGCATGATTTCTTTTAGTTCCATCCATTTTGGCATCATTTATTCTTGTGATTGAGAGTTCTCTCCACCCTTGATTGAACCATTACTTCCCCTAACTAATTCTCCTATCCTCTTGACTCTCAATCAATTCTTTAGTCCAGTCCCAATAAGTCTTCTATAATCTCTCAATCAATTATTTAGTCCACTCCCAATTAGTCTTCTATAATCTCTCAATCAATTCTTTAGTCCACTCCCAACCAACCCCACCATTCATGTTGCTTCTTCTACTATTAATACATCTCTCGCCATCATTTTTAGGGGAGACTATCCATTTCTTCCATTTATGTCAAATTCTTGTTAATATCTCTTATTCCATTTTCCATTGATCCCAACACATCATGGATAGTGAGTCACCTCAAAAGAGTTAAGCCATATTTTCATTACAACCCCCACAATAATTATTATACTTTTACAGTCCTAACTTTGTGAGCCTTTTCCATTTCAATTTTAAGGATTTGAAGGTTCTTACACTCGCCATAAAATCTCCAAGTTCTCAAGGCATCCTTATTCTTCCCATTGTCATTAAGAGGATGTTCTAATTTCTACAAAGGAGGATACCAAAATGTTGGATCCTTGAGGACAAAAGCTAGCACAGGTGCCATAAAAAGATTCCTTGAAGCTTCGCATGTTCTTTACATTATTTTAAAAAGATTTCAGTAGTAATTAGAAAACTTAAATTTGCCTAAGAAAAGTAACAATTTGTTGCCTCTTGTTGCCTCTTCTTGGTTATTTTAAAAAGCAACAAGGTGAAGTGACACATCCTTATGACCAACATCAAGAAGAACAACAGGAAGTGTATTTGGATCTTGGAAAAGATTAGGAAACAGAGGAACATCCAGTTGATGAGAATAAAGAGCAAGATAAAGAACAACCGGATGACTGAGATAAAGAGCTCGATGTGGAACATTATATGACATGGAACCAACAAGATAAACATCAAGTTGAATAATGAAAAAGTGGTATTAGTTGCACCTATATAGAGAAGTGGTTTAGAGGCTGGTTAGGGGAATTATTTAGGGTTTAGAGGTTTAGGGTTGCTCAGGTTTAGGGGTTTAGGGTTTACAGTTTAAAGAGAGATAGAGAGAGGGGACTAAAAGAGTTTGGGAGAGATAGAGGAGACAGAGGGGAGAGATAGGGAGATAGAGAGTGAGAGGCATGTCCAAAGACATAGAGAGAGAGAGATTGAGAGGTAGAGGGATGTTAGAGATATGGAGATAGAGGTTTAGGGTTGCTTGGGTTTAGGGGCATTATTTAGGGTTTAGAGTTTAGGGTCTTGGGGTTAGGGGTTAAGGTTTAGAGGTCTAGGGTTTAGGGTTTAGAGAGAGATAAAGGACCAATAGGGAGATATAAGGAGTCCGAGGGGAGAGATAGGGAGATAAAGAGTGAGGGACATGGCAAGAGACATAGCGAGAGAGATTGAGAGGTAGAGGGACAAAGGTGATAGGGAGATAGGGGAGAGATAGGGAGATAGTGGTTTATGGTTACTTGGGTTTAGGGTTTCTCAGGTTTAGGGGTTAGGGTTTAGGGGCATTATAATTTAGGGTTTAGGATTTATTGTTTAGGGGTTAGGGGTTAGGTTTAGAGGTTTAGGGTTTGGGATTTAGGGTTTATAGAGAGAGAGGAATGATAGGGAGATATAGAGGAGTCTGAGGGGAGAGATAGGGAGAAAAAGAGTGAGGGACATGGCCAGAGACATAGGGAGAGAGATTGAGAGGTAGAGGGACAAAGGTGGTAGGGAAATAGGGGAGAGATAGGGAGATAGTGGTTTAGGGTTACTTGGGTTTAGGGTTTAGGGGTTTAGGGTTTCTCAGGTTTAGGGGTTAGGCGTTAGGGTTTAGGGGCATTATTTAGGGTTTAGGATTTAAATTGTTTAGGGGTTAGGGGTTATGTTTAGAGGTTTAGGGATTTGGATTTAGGGTTTATAGAGAGAGAGGAATGATAGGGAGATAGAGAGAGGAGATGGAGGAGAGAGATAAGGAGATAGAGAGTGAGGCACATGGCCAGGGACATAGGGAGAGAGATCAAGAGAGGTAGAGGGATGATAGAGATAGGGAGATAGGGGAGAGATAGGGAGATATAGGTTTAGAGTTGATTGGATTTAGGGTGTACCTAGGTTTAGGGTTTCTCAGTTTTGTAGATAGCTAGATAGAAAGAGAGAGGAGACAGATAGGGAGAGATGGAGGTGACAAAGGGGAGAGATAAGGAGATAGAGAGTGAGCGAGATGTCCAGAGAAATAGGGAGAAGGATTGAGAGGTAGAGCTCGATGATAGAGATTGGGAGATAAGGGAGAGATAGGAGATAGGGTTTAGGGTTGCTCGCGTTTAGGGTTTAGGGTTTAGGGGTTTGGGGTTAAGGTTTAGGGGCATTATTTAGGGTTTAGGGGTTAAGGTTTAGAAGTTTAGGGTTTAGTGTTTAGAGAGAGAAGACAATTAGGGAGATATAGAGTGAGGGACATGGCCAAAGCATAGGGAGAGAGATTGAGAGGTAGAGGAATGATAGTGATGGGGAGATAGTGAGATAGGGAGATAGAGAGATAGAGGTTTAGGGTTTCTTGGGTTTAGTGTCATGGCCAAAGCATAGGGAGAGAGATTGAGAGGTAGAGGAATGATAGTGATGGGGAGATAGTGAGATAGGGAGATAGAGAGATAGAGGTTTAGGGTTTCTTGGGTTTAGTGCTTAGGATTTAGGGGTTTATGGTTTCTCAAGTTTAGGGTTTAGGGGTTAGGAAATAAGGGTTAGGGGTTAGGGGTTAGGTTTAATCATGTGTTAATATAGGTTGTGGAGTGAGAAATGGGTGGTATGGGAGATCGGAAGACTAGTTTAAAGTTGGGCCAATGGATATATGTCACAACAAAAGGTTCAAAGGCTCGTCAAAAGTGGAGTGATCGGAGCATCGGTATAAGAATTTTTGAGTTGGCCAATAGTGTTTATCTTGCCGATAGGAAGAATGTATATAATTTGATGTTATTTGGGACTTTGAGAAGGTTTCTTAAAGCTGATTAAGCTTTAATCTATTTGAACTATGGGTTTTGATGGGTATTTCACTGTGTTTTGAGAGCTTCCACTGTGTGCTCTACATCAGACCAATAGGGAGATATAGAGGAGTCCGAGGGGAGAGATAGGGAGATAAAGAGTGAGGGACATGGCAAGAGACATAGAGAGAGATTGAGAGGTAGAGGGACAAAGGTGATAGGGAGATAGGGGAGAGATAGGGAGATAGTGGTTTATGGTTACTTGGGTTTAGGGTTTAGGGGTTTGGGGTTTACGGTTTAGGGGATTAGGGTTTCTCAGGTTTAGGGGTTAGGGGTTAGGGTTTAGGGGCATTATTTAGGGTTTAGGATTTAAATTGTTTAGGGGTTAGGTTTAGAGGTTTAGTGTTTTGGATTTAGGGTTTATAGAGAGAGGAATGATAGGGAGATAGAGAGAGGAGACCGAGGAGAGAGATAAGGAGATAGAGAGTGAGGCACATGGCCAGGGACATAGGGAGAGAGATCAAGGGAGGTAGAGGGATGATAGAGATAGGGAGATAGGGGAGAGATAGGGAGATATAGGTTTAGAGTTGATTGGATTTAGGGTGTACCTGGGTTTAGGGTTTCTCAATTTTGGAGATAGCTAGATAGAAAGAGAGAGGAGACAGATAGGGAGAGATAGAGGTGACAAAGGGGAGAGATAAGGAGATAGAGAGTGAGCGAGAGAGATTGAGAGGTAGAGGGACAAAGGTGATAGGGAGATAGGGGAGAGATAGGGAGATAGTGGTTTATGGTTACTTGGGTTTAGGGTTTAGGGGTTTGGGGTTTAGGGTTTCTCAGGTTTAGGGGTTAGGGGTTAGGGTTTAGGGGCATTATAATTTAGGGTTTAGGATTTATTGTTTAGGGGTTAGGGGTTAGGTTTAGAGGTTTAGGGTTTTGGATTTAGGGTTTATAGAGAGAGAGGAATGATAGGGAGATATAGAGGAGTCTGAGGGGAGGGATAGGGAGATAGAGAGTGAGGGACATGGCTAGAGACATAGGGAGAGAGATTTAGAGGTAGACGGACATAGGTGGTAGGGAGATAGGGGAGAGATAGGCAGATAGTGGTTTAGGGTTACTTGGGTTTAGGGTTTAAGGTTTAGGGGTTTAGGGTTTCTCAGGTTTAGGGGTCAGGGGTTAGGGTTTAGGGGCATTATTTAGGGTTTAGGATTTAAATTGTTTAGGGGTTAGGGGTTAGGTTTAGAGGTTTAGGGTTTTGGATTTAGGGTTTATAGAGAGAGGA
Source organism: Cunninghamia lanceolata (assembly GCA_027924645.1). NCBI lineage: Eukaryota > Viridiplantae > Streptophyta > Pinopsida > Cupressales > Cupressaceae > Cunninghamia > Cunninghamia lanceolata. Next base: position 20,295,438 of record BSBN01000429.1, on the reverse strand, counting down.
ATGATAGGGAGATAGAGAGAGGAGATGGAGGAGAGAGATAAGGAGATAGAGAGTGAGGCACATGGCCAGGGACATAGGGAGAGAGATCAAGAGAGGTAGAGGGATGATAGAGATAGGGAGATAGGGGAGAGATAGGGATATATAGGTTTAGAGTTGATTGGATTTAGGGTGTACTTAGGTTTAGGTTTTCTCAGTTTTGGAGATAGCTAGATAGAAAGAGAGAGGAGACAGATAGGGAGAGATAGAGGTGACAAAGGGGAGAGATAAGGAGATAGAGAGTGAGCGAGAGAGATTGAGAGGTAGAGGGACAAAGGTGATAGGGAGATAGGGGAGAGATAGGGAGATAGTGGTTTATGGTTACTTGGGTTTAGGGTTTAGGGGTTTGGGGTTTAGGGTTTCTCAGGTTTAGGGGTTAGGGGTTAGGGTTTAGGGGCATTATAATTTAGGGTTTAGGATTTATTGTTTAGGGGTTAGGGGTTAGGTTTAGAGGTTTAGGGTTTTGGATTTAGGGTTTAGATAGAAAGAGAGAGGAGACAGATAGGGAGAGATAGAGGTGACAAAGGGGAGAGATAGGGAGATAGAGAGTGAGCAATATGTCTAAAGAAATAGGGAGAAGGATTGAGAGGTAGAAGGATGATAGAGATAGGGAGATAAGGGAGATAGGAGATAGAGTTTAGGGTTGCTCATGTTTAGGGTTTAGGGGTTAAGGTTTAGAGGTTTAGGGTTTAGTGTTTAGAGAGAGAGGACCAATAGGGATATATAGAGTGAGGGACATGGCTAAAGCATAGGGAGAGAGCTTGAGAGGTAGAGGAATGATAGTGATGGGGAGATAGTGAGATAGGGAGATAGAACTCGATAGAGGTTTAGGGTTTCTTGGGTTTAGTGTTTAGGATTTAGGGGTTTATGGTTTCTCAAGTTTAAGGTTTAGGAGTTAGGAAATAGGGGTTAGGGGTTAGGGGTTAGGTTTAATCATGCATCCTAGTCATTCCCCTATCATTCCTATATATCCTATCTTTCCCCTCTATCTTTCCCTCTCCCTTATCGACGAAGCAAATGGAAACAAGAAAACTAGGACTCCCTTTCTCAGGTTTAGGGTTTAGGGCTTAGGGGAATTATTTAGGGTTTATGGTTTAGGGGTTAGGGTTTAGTATTTGGAAGAATTATTTAGGGTTACTTGGGTTTAGGGTTTAGGGGCATTATTTAGGGTTTACGGTTGCATGTCAAAAGTAGTCTCTCTCTCTCTCTAAATCCGTAAACCCTAAATAATGGCCCTAATCCCTTACCCCTAACCCGCATCTACCTCTCTCCTGTATCTACCTCTCTCCTGTATCTATTCAAAAGTGCCTTTAAAATACTATGAGATACCTTAGTATAAGTAAATCATATAAAAATCAAATATATATATCATCATAATCCTATATAAATTTTGATAGTATTTTATAGCTAAAATGCCTAAATATCATCAAAATCCTTTATAAATTTGCTTGTATTTTATAGCTAAAATGCCTAAATACTTAAAATGTATGCAATGCTAAAATAATAATAAAAAAAAAATGAAATACAATAAGGAAAAGGAAAACGGATATCCGTTTTGGAGATCATAAAAAGCAAAAAAGACTGCATTTTTGCAAACCTGCGGCTTGCAAAAACGCAGTCTCATCTTCAAAAAAATGGATATCAGAGCTGAGGAACGGATATCCAATCCAAAGAGGTAAGATTTCATGCATTTTTTTGGTTTGTTTTGTATTTTCAAGCAATTTTTTTGGTTTTTATGCTAAGTGGGTATGTTTTATAATTTAATTAGGTAAAATGGATGCACAAAATGAAAACCCAAACCCTCCACCACCAAACCCTCCCCCTCCAACAGTAGAAGAGAATATTCAAAGAAATATTGATCATATAAGTAGGATCATAGAAATGTATCGCCGCCACCCTCGATTGTCTATAATGACATCGAATTTAGAGGGAATCATTAATCATATTCAAACCTTATCCACCCAACACGAATCATTTCGGCAATGGCAAGAAGCCAAGAAGGCCGAATATGCTGACGGTTTGTCATATGAGGAAGTCAAAGATTTAGAGATTACAAAAACTATGTTGGCCCAACACTTTGTCAATCCTAAAACTGGATTGCATGTTGATGTCCGTAAGCCCAAATTTTCAATCAAATGGTGTATTCATGAGGGCATTAGTCAAAACTTTTGGGATCGTTGGTGGATGGTTTTTGATAAACCACCCAACAACAATTTAGATGTGCCTTTGTATTTCCTCCATAAACTCTATGCAGAGTTCATCATGGGTCAACATGTTAATTATTTTGATTTTAGAGAGTTTCAAGGAGTGGGCAGAGGAATGCCTCAAGATAGACCTGGGGCAATTAGACAAGTACAAGGTCCCTATATTCCCCCTCCTGCTATCCCTTCTCCACCCCCAATGTAGCACCCAGACATTGTTGCAAGTGCAACACAACAGGGCCTTAGTGCCATACACTCTTTGACCAAGCATTTGATTATACAAACATCTCAGTTTGCACAAGCACATGATGAAGGTGATGATATTGGATCACCTGGTACCACTAGACCGTCATCGTCCAGACATATATGTGTGCCCCATCATTGCATTTCTTGCAATCATTTATGCTTGGGTCCTATTATGGAGAGTAGTGAGCCACCGTTGAACACATCAGAGTATGATCTCCATTCACGAGATGAGGCAATGGGGTCCAGAACTCAAGCTGAGGGCTCAGGGACAAGAGTAGAAGCTACCAGATCAGTAAACATTAGAGAAGGAGAAATGCATGAGCAATCTTTTGTGCAGGTAAAATTTAGAGTTAAATTTTATGGTCTATTCCATTTGAATATATAAACAACTTTATTAGTACTAATGTATCTAAGTGGGATAACAGTTGATGATAGAGGAGGAGTTGACAGAAGTTCATCATGCAACTTTGTCTGCCATCCAATTTGGCTTGGACTTGCCGGTATAATTTGTTGTACACATTAACTTTTTTTTATGCATTTATTTCTTTGTGAGTAATTATATATTAATTTATATCTTGATGTTAATTTTATTTTAAAGCCAATCGAAAATGTGAATGATGTGGCATCTATGCCAATAGTCTTTTCTCGAACTCCTGATCGACCCAAGGGACTATCATTTGCAGAACGGCTTTCTCAACGCCAACAAAGGGTGGAGGTAATTTGATTGAATTGTACTTTAATTGATAATTTAGAAAACTTAAATATTTGATTATAGTCATTTAGAGTCTTACATTCTTGTCCTTTTTAATTGATGCAGGAGGCCTCGATGGTGGTATGTGCTTGTTTTCTAGTGGATAAGTTTTTGTGTAGTGCATTTCCTATTTTAAATGTATGCATTTCCTATTTTGTTTAATAATTATATATTAATTTATTTCAATGTTACTTTGCTTTTATGTAGTCTGTTGAGAATGTGAGTGATGTGCCACCTTTGCCATCATGCTTCACTAGGACACCTGATCATCTTAAGAGAAAATCATTTGCAGAACGATTGTCCGAACAACAACATAGAGTCGAGGTAATTGAATTAAATTTTTCTAAATAATTGATAGTTTATCTAGTGGTCTTATAGTTGATTGTAGTGATTTAGATGTATGTTAATAAATGAAAGTTCTTAATTGTAGTAGATAAGAATCTATTTACTAACTTTAACTTGTGTTTTGACTTGTTAATGCAGGAAACTTCACCTCCATCAATTACTAGACATTTTGGTACAAAGAGGACACTTTTTCAGGATCCATCACAGATTGTGGATCCATCACAGATTGAGGGTCAAGTGGACTTGTAGTATTTGATGTAGCTATTTGGCATGTAGATTGTATATAGATTTTGAGACATGGCATATGCCACATTTTGTAAAAAATATTTTGAGTTGGCATATTTGCCAAATTTTTGTATATGTCTACCATTATGGACTAGATGTTAATGTATATACACCTTGATATACAATATAATTTAAATTCCTTATGTGCAAGTCATGATACTTCCCATGATGCCATACATTATGATGATAGTTCTTTAGTCCATTGATGATATGTTTAGCATTGAGAATGGTTTTAGATCAAGAGAATGGTTTTAGATCAATAGAATCAATATGAAAAAATTACTTATATATGCCCTAATCAAATAAGGTCATGATAAACCATTTCATCATGTATTTAGTCTTCATCTTGTCAAATTTTGTAAATATGTCAAAGTTGTCATATGAAAAATGTAAAAAAAATGCAAAAGTATGGAAGATGAATAGTCAAGTACTCAAGAGTCAGTTGGAGACTATTGGTTTCCATCAAATCATGTATAAATATGCATAAACCTTCATGGAAAAGGCATTGGAGATGTATTGAAAACATTTTGAAGATGAATTGAAGACATGTTTGAATGAAATTAATGTCAAGAAACTCTATGTCAAGGACACTGGGGGCACATTACAAACATAAAAAACTTACATCTTGGGGGGAGGTGCCAATAAGGCCAATAAGGATACTATTTCAGTTGGGTGTGTGTGTGTATGCAAATCCCATTTATGGCCGAGAAGCTCTCTATTTACTATTATTTACACATCAGAGTATGACTATCCTAAAACAACATCGTGTATATGCTCATAAAAGCCATCAAACTCTAAGAATAAACTTGTCATTAGATAAGGAGTGGAAGGCTAAAGTCACATTCCCAAAAACCTCTTAAAATCACATGTCTCCTCTTATGAAAACTAGGGTCTTTTCTGATACATTGTTCTGTAAGAGCAAAGTCACTTAAGATCCTAAGAGCAAAAACCTTGCCAGTGCCATATTTTTTGTTCTGCTCATTGTGGGGTCGAACGGACTGCCCCAACGCGTCGGGGTGGGGGGGTAAATGCTAGGGGAGGTCTCGTTTCATGTACCAAGCGTCCCAGTCATTCCGGGCAAGAGGCTACCGGCAAAGTCCTTTAAGATCCCTGAGACCAAAAAACTACCAAACTTTGACTGGGCAGTTCTTAGAATTCGTGATAGTTGGGAATTCTTTGTTTGGACCTACAGGTGCATGTGACATCCTTCCACAATAACCTCTCTCATTTTTGGTCAACTCCATTCCATTTGACCGTGCCGAAATCAAACGCATTGGCGCAAAATGCTTCAATTTGATGTAGTGGAAATGTGCTAGGTGCGACATTTTTCATTCCATAGCTCGTGTGGTCGAACGGACTGCGCCAACACGTCGGGGTGGGGGGGTAAATGCTAGGGGTGGTCTTGTTTCATGCGCTAAGTGTCTCAGTCATTCCAGGCAAGAGGCTACCGGCAAAGTCCTTTAAGATCCCTGAGACCAAAAAACTGCCAAACTTTGACCAGGCAGTTCTCAGAATTCATGAAAGTTGGGAATGCTCTGTTTGGACCTATAGGTGCACATGGCATCCTTCCACAATAACCTCTCTCATTTTTGGTTAACTCCATTCCGTTTGACCGTGTTGAAATCAAACGCATTGGCGCAAAATGCTTCAATTTGATGCAGTGGAAAGGTGCTAGGTGTGACATTTTTCATTCCATAGCTCGTGGGGTCGAACGGACTCTGCCAACGCGTCGGGGTGGGTGGGTAAATGCTAGGGGAGGTCTTGTTTCGTGCGCCAAGCGTCCCAGTCATTTCGGGCAAGAGGCTACCGGCAAAGTCCCTTAAGATCCCTGAGACCAAAAAACTGCCAAACTTTGACCGGGCAATTCTCAGAATTCATGATAGTTGGGAATGCTCTGTTTGGACCTACAGGTGCACGTGGCATCCTTCCACAATAACCTCTCTCATTTTTGGTCAACTCCATTCCATTTGACCATTGTGAAATCAAACGCATTGGTGCAAAATGCTTCAATTTGATGCAGTAGAAAGGTGCTAGGTGCGACATTTTTCATTCCATAGCTCGTGCGGTCGAACGGACTGCGCCAATGCATCAGGGTGGGTGGGTAAATGCTAGTAGAGGTCTCGTTTCGTGCCCCAAGTGTCCCAGTCATTCCGGGCAAGAGGCTACCGACAAAGTCTTTTAAGATCCCTGAGACCAAAAAATTGCCAAACTCTGACCGGGCAGTTCTCAAAATTTGTGAAAGTTGGGAATGTTCTGTTTGGACCTACAGGTGCACGTGACATCCTTCCACAATAACCTCTCTCATTTTTGGTCAACTCCATTCCGTTTGACCGTGTTGAAATCAAACGCATTGGCGCAAAATGCTTCAATTTGATGCAGTGGAAAGGTGCTAGGTGCGACATTTTTCATTCCATAGTTCATGCGGTCGAACGGACTGCGCCAACGCGTCGGGGTGGGCGGGTAAATGCTAGTGGAGGTCTCATTTCATGCGCCAAGCGTCCCAGTCATTCCGGGCAAGAGGCTACCGACAAAGTCCTTTAAGATCCCTGAGACCAAAAAATTGCCAAACTTTGACCGGGTAGTTCTCAGAATTTGTGAAAGTTGGGAATGTTCTGTTTGGACCTACAGGTGCACGTGACATCCTTCCACAATAATGTCTCTCATTTTTGGTCAACTCCATTCCGTTTGACCGTGTTGAAATCAAATGCATTGGCGCAAAATGCTTCAATTTGATGTAGTGGAAAGGTGCTAGGTGCGACATTTTTCATTCCATAGCTCGTGCGGTCGAACGGACTGTGCCAACGCGTCGGGGTGGGCGGGTAAATGCTAGTGGAGGTCTCGTTTCGTGTGCCAAGCGTCTCAGTCATTCCGGGCAAGAGGCTATCGGCAAAGTCCCTTAAGATCCCTGAGACCAAAAAATTGCCAAACTTTGACCGGGCAGTTCTCAGAATTCATGAAAGTTGGGAATGTTCTGTTTGGACCTACAGGTGCACATGACTTTTTGACCACAATAACCTCTCTCATTTTTGGTCAACTCCATTCCGTTTGACCATGTTGATATCAAACGCATTGGTGCAAAATGCTTCAATTTGATGCAGTGAAAAGGTGCTAGGTGTGACATTTTTCATTCCATAGCTCATGGGGTCGAATGGACTGTGCCAACGCGTCGAGGTGGGTGGGTAAATGCTAGTGGAGGTCTTGCTTCATGCGCCAAGCGTCCCAGTCGTTCTGAGTTGTAAGCTACAGCTCGGAAGGACTGGGATGCTTTGCACACAAAACGAGACCTCCCCTAGCATTTACTCGCCCACCCCGACGTGTTGGCGCAAACCGTTCGGCCCCAGGACTTGTGGAATGCAAAATTTCAATCCTAGCAACTTTTGACTTTGCCGGTAGCTTACAACTCGGAATGACTGGGACGCTTGGCGCACGAAACAAGACCTCCACTAGCATTTACCCACCCACCCCGATGCGTTGGCGCAAACCGTTCGGCCCCAGGACCTGTGGAATGCAAAATTTCAATCCTAGCAACTTTTGACTTTGCCGGTAGCTTACAGCTCAGAACGACTGGGATGCTTTGCACACAAAATGAGACCTCCCCTAGCATTTACTCGCCCACCCCGACATGTTGGTGCAAACCGTTCGGCCCCAAGACCTGTGGAATGCAAAATTTCAATCCTAGCAACTTTTGACTTTGCTGGTAGCTTACAGCTCGGAACGACTGGGACGCTTGGTGCACGAAACAAGACCTCCACTAGCATTTACCCGCACACCCCGACGCGTTGGCACAAACCGTTCGGCCCCAGGACCTGTGGAATGCAAAATTTCAATCCTAGCAACTTTTGACTTTGACAGTAGCTTACAGCTCGGAACGACTAGGACGCTTTGCACACAAAACAAGACCTCCCCTAGCATTTACTCACCCACCTCGACGTGTTGGAGCAAACCGTTTGGCCCCAGGACCTGTGGAATGCAAAATTTTAATCTTAGCAACTTTTGACTTTGTCGGTAGCTTACAGCTCGGAACGACTGGGATGCTTTGCACACAAAACAAGACCTCCCCTAGTATTTACTCGCCCACCCTGACGTGTTGGAGCAAACCGTTCAGCCCCATGAGCTATGGAATGAAAAATGTCGCACCTAGCACCTTTCCACTGCATCAAATTGAAGCATTTTGCGCCAATGTGTTTGATTTCAACACGGTCAAACGGAATGGAGTTAACCAAAAACGAGAGAGGTTATTGTGGAAGGATGCCACATGCACCTGTAGGTCCAAACAGAACATTCCCAACTTTCACGAATTCTGAGAACTGCCCGGTCAAAGTTTGGCAGTTTTTTGGTCTCAGGGATCTTAAGGGACTTTGCCGGTAGCCTCTTGCCCGGAATGACTGGGATGCTTGGCGCACGAAACGAGACCTCCCCTAGCATTTACCCCCCCACCCCAACGCGTTGGCATAGTCCGTTTGACCGCACGAGCTATGGAATGAAAAATGTCGCACCTAGCACGTTTCCACTACATCAAATTGAAGCATTTTGCGCCAATGCGTTTGATTTCAGCACGGTCAAACGGAATGGAGTTGACCAAAAATGAGAGAGGTTATTGTGGAAGGATGTCACGTGCACCTGTAGGTCAAAACAGAACATTCCCAACTTTCACTAATTCTGAGAACTGCTTGGTCAAAGTTTGGCAGTTTTTTGGTCTCAGGGATCTTAAAGGACTTTGCCGGTAGCCTCTTGCCCGGAATGACTGGGATGCTTGGCGCACGAAACGAGACCTCCACTAGCATTTACCCTCCCACCCCGATGCGTTGGCGTAGTCCATTCGACCGCACGAGCTATGGAATGAAAAATGTCGCACCTAGCACCTTTCCACTGCATCAAATTGAAGCATTTTGCGCCAATGCGTTTGATTTCAACACGGTTAAACGGAATGGAGTTGACCAAAAATGAGAGAGGTTATTGTGGAAGGATGTCACGTGCACTTGTAGGTCCAAACAGAACATTCCCAACTTTCATGAATTCTAAGAACTGCTCGGTCAAAGTTTGGCAGTTTTTTGGTCTTAGGGATCTTAAAGGACTTTGCCGGTAGCCTCTTGCCCTGAATGACTGGGATGCTTGGCGCATGAAATGAGACCTCCACTAGCATTTACCCACCCACCCTGATGCGTTGGCATAGTCCGTTCGACCGCACGAGCTATGGAATGAAAAATGTCGCACCTAGCACCTTTCCACTGCATCAAATTGAAGCATTTTGCGCCAATGCGTTTGATTTCACAACGGTCAAATAGAATGGAGTTGACCAAAAATGAGAGAGGTTATTGTGGAAGGATTCCACATGCACTTCTAGGTCCAAATAGAGCATTCCCAACTGTCATGAATTTCGAGAACTGCCCGGTCAAAGTTTGGCAGTTTTTTGGTCTCAGGGATCTTAAGGGACTTTGCCGGTAGCCTCTTGCTCGGAACGACTGGGAGGCTTGGCGCACGAAATGAGACCTCCCCTAGCATTTACCCGCCCACCCCGATGTGTTGGCAGAGTCCGTTTGATCCCACGAGCTATGGAATGAAAAATGTCGCACCTAGCACCTTTCCACTGCATCAAATTGAAGCATTTTGCGCCAATGCGTTTGATTTCGGCACGGTCAAACGGAATGGAGTTGACCAAAAATGAGAGAGGTTATTGTGGAAGGATGTCACGTGCACCTGTAGGTCCAAATAGAGCATTCCCAACTGTCACAAATTCTGAGAACTGCCTGGTCAAAGTTTGGCAGTTTTTTGGTCTCAGGGATCTTAAGGGACTTTGCCGGTAGCCTCTTGCCTGGAATGACTGCGACACTTGGCACACAAAACAAGACCTCCCCTAGCATTTACCCCCCCATCCCGACGTGTTGGCGTAGTCTGTTCGACCCCACGATGAGCAGAACAAAAAATATTGTTCCAGTTGACACATTCTCAATCATTGACATGGATGATATCTCAGTACTATTCCTTTAGGTACAATATGAGCTTCCAATGGAAGGAGCAATTGTGAGGTTAAGATGATGAAAAGTGTGCGTCATTCACAGTCATGTTTTACTTTCTTCAATGATGATTCCTTGATTCAACTTAATCCTTTGATAATACATTTTAACCTCCTTGTGAAAGCGCACTTTCAAGGTTGCTTGAGCAAGAGCTAGCGCCTCAACATCAAGGCGCACTTTTGGTGTTCTAGAAACATGAACTAGCACCTCAAATATTAAGGCACTCATTCTAGGTTGTTTATTCAATAATTGGCACTAGTCACATATGGTGTAGAGAGGTAGATGTGCGCCCAAGTCATCATTTGATGCCTTCAATAACTATAAGCTCCTTTGATGATGCATTTTATCCTTCCTATTCACTATCTAGCCTTAGGCACACATTTTAGGTTGATCAATCATAATCTAGTGCCCTAAGTACCAAGGCACACTTTTAGATTAGTTTGATAAAGGATTAGCGCCTTCATTTCTAGGCGGAAGTTTGGAGTTGAAATACATCAAAATAACAAGTTTCTTCATCACTTCAAACATATTTAACACTTTGAAGATCTCCAATGCATGATTGAATATCAAGAAACCAATGTATCATTTCATGAAGGTCTTAAGTGTTGTAAATATGCATCTTCTTATTTAATCATGTGTTGTAAATGAAGGAATGCAATGATTGCAATATGTGCACAAAACAGAATTTTTGATAAAGATTGAAAGGAAATGTTAAGAAAATGCAATTGGCGGGTGTAAATCCAAAGTGTGGAAGCATAGACAAGGCATGTGAATAGTTTGGCATGACACCTCAAAGAGATGCTATCTCATGGAATGCAATGATTGCAAGATATGCACAAAATGGATTTTTTGAAAAGGCTTTAGAAACTTTGAAGGAAATACAATTGGAACGTTTAAAACCAAATTCCATAACCTGTGCAAGCATTCTCCCTACTTGTGCCAAATTAGGATCTTATATATACATATATGCACATAATGTCATGAAAATAATGTATAGTGTATATATCAAGCCATATAGGCATGTACAAATAAAACCATATGGGTATATACAATGATATACATCGATAACATACAAAAGTATGTTTACAAAGCCAAATACACATATGTAACAAAATGTCCCAAAATCAAATCTCCTATGGATTGCTATCAAATAATCTATGGCTCTTGCTAGGCCATGAAGATGGTGAACCAGTCAATGACTCATCTTCCATCGCTCATCGACTAGACCTCCTCGATAGAGATTTTTGAATTTCCACCTATTAATACAATCAAACAACGTGCACATTAATATAGAATTTAATATTCAAAATATATAACATGACATAAGTAATCAATCACTTACCACCAATTGGTGATCCCTTTTGATCATTTGTTGTCTCTCTTCTTCTATAGAGCTGAATGGGTAGGGGAGGTGACGTCCTGTGAGAAGCATGAACAAGCAGATTTAAAAGTAAACATGAATATCATAAATATGTACATTAAATGTTGCGCTTATTATAGGACTGTTCTAGTACTATTTTAGGACTGTTGTAGTTAAAACTATCCTAGTAGACATGTATAGGACTGTTATAGGACTGTCATCTCATGGAATACAATGATGGCAAGATTACTATCAAGATTAGTATGAAGATTAATTATGACTGTTATAGGACTTTTATAAGAATGCAAAGTAAGGAAGCATAGGCAAGGCACATGAACTGTTTGGTGGAATACCTCAAAGAAATGAGAATTTTGTCAGATGTTGTAGTTGCAATTGCCATGTGACACATGTATGTAATATGTGAAAGCATAGACAAGGCACGTGAACTATTTGGCAAAAGACATCAAATACATGTCACCTCATGGAATGCCTTATGTAGAAAAAGGTACAAATGTGCAGTATTAAGAAATACAAATGAGAACTAAAAATCATACATCGAGTATAGTCAAAATAACCTACGATGCCATACAAAATAATTTACGATGCCATGCAAAATAATCTATGATGCCATCTAAAATAACTTTATTCGCTGTCCTGTATAGTCAAAAGCATGCATTATAGTTATTAAAGTAACAAGATTTTTAATAAAACAATTCCAAAAAGTAGAAAAAAAAAGAACAAGTTAAGATAAAAAATGTCATACCTATCCATCTGGAAGTTTAAATGCTAGTCAAGCGTACCTGAGGGGTCATCTCTTACCTTCAAAGTATCCAATATTGCTTCATGATCAGCATTACTAATTGTCCATAGTTCTTTTGATTTTGGTCTTCCATGATGCTTTAGTAACTTGACATTTGTTGCTACAACTAGGTGAGAATACATCAAGATGGTTTTATGCTTCTCAAAGTCTTCAAAGGCCGGCATGCCATTCTTTTTAACCATATATGTTTGTAACCAAGTCCCAGCAATAACAACTGATCCTGTAGGATATGTGAACCTATCATCATCTGTCATAGGTTGTGTTAGCTTTTGTTTTCCCTGTACACATCGTGCCAACCAATAGTCTAACCTCTCTTCATTTCCATGCAGTGCAACAACTACATAAACATGACCTGGCTGTACAAGGTCTGAAAGATGTTCATAGTCAAATGAGCTCTCCATGTCATTGGTGGAAGATGATTGACCTTCATATAAAGGGACTAAATATTGTGGAATCCATGCATCTACCCACTCACTTGACTCACAATTGTTCCAATTACATTTAATACAACTCTGACAAAAACAAGCTAATTCTCGTGTCCAAATAGTCCATGTACTTGCATTTGAGCTGTGAAATGAATGCATCTTTGATGATTCATTGATTCCCTAACATTCCAATTTCTCTATCGCTATCCCATCATCAACCAACCAAAAGAACCTGCACACTTCAGAATCAAGAGCCACTCCTCGTGACAATGCATAGTTACATCACTTAACAATGGAATCTGCATCACTGAATGTAGCACCACCTCTAATCTTTAGTTGTTCTTTAAAAAGAGCTCTCTTCACGCATGCACCTGCTCCATCATGTTCACCTTTTCCGTGCCCGGCTTCAAAAAAATTCCAAATATGAGGTATACCCTTCTCTACATGCATTTTGCTCAACCAATAGAAATTATGAGCATTCTTGAATTGACCAGTGCAATTATCTGACCAAATGAGATGTTGATCTATTCTAATATCTTTTTCTTGCAAGAACCCATAAAATTGTTGAAAACAATATTGCACAAACTCTGCTGAATGAGATCGATCATCACTCATGTAAAAATGGTATTCTTTGACAATCTTCCTATTCTCTTTTGTACTCTCGAGGGCATGTCTGTATGTGATGTGAACAAAAATAGCAATCTGAATAGAATTGTAGTACTGGGATTGAACTTCATTTTGGGGTTGCAATGTATAGTTTTCTGCAAAATCAACTACAGAGACAATAGTTCCAATTGGGAAAGAGTCTTTACACATCCTGAACTGTTGATCTAACCATCGAGACCTGTGGCTATGTCTGACATGTAGAAAAGATTTTTCTTAAAATCATCAATAAAATCAGCAATACTTACCTCTCTTACAATCAACTCACATCTAGAACCTTCACCTCCACTTTTCAAATTGTATTTCACTGTCTCATATCTCTTTTTCTCAACCATTCTCTTTCCAAAATCATGCTCATTGCCCTCATGAAAACATGATACAAACTTTGATAACCCACCATATTGTAAACACTTTTCATTTAAACAATCATTCTTGTAGAACATGCAACCATCATCTCTAATACATAGAAATAAATCCAATAAGTCCCTAGATGACTTTGGTAGTTGAATTGCACCACACTCCCGTAACATTTTGTTAGTGTGCAAAGTAGAACGAATATTGCATAATAATTCATGGTACATAGAAAATTCTACATGGTATTTGCAACATGTATTATGAACTTTAAGAGGAACACAATAAAATGGCTTAAGAGATTCAAATGCTCTTTGTGAGATTGTCATACCTGGGTGAGTTTCACAATATTGTTTGTACAATGTTGTTTGGCTACATTCCAAGTAATGTTTAGGATGTGGTGTGCGGTCTTTATCACCAATTCTTAACTTTACAACATCTTTTGCATTCGGTGATACCCTAGAGTTAGTGTGCCAAAATCGTTCAATTTCTTCCTTTGTGCTATCAATTAGCTTCTTGTCAACTCGTGGAAGCCTACCACTGAAAGCCCAAGTATCATTGGCAACAGGACTATCTAGCCTTGATCTTAATGCTAGTGCTTTTGACAATGTTTTACGATTCAATCTTAAGTCAACACAAGTTTGCCTCATTAATCAAGCATTTCTTAATTGTTTGCTTACTATTGAGGTTGTTATTACTCTACGGGTAGCTCTTTTATCTTTCTCCTTGCTAGTCTTTCCAATAGAATTGAGTGCATTGAAAAGGCTTCTTACAATAATTTTATTCCGATCAGACACTTTGTTTAACCGAATCTTTAATTTCTTTACTAAAGGTCTCATTTTGTACATCTTTAATAATTGCACAAAAAGTTGGAATTGTTCGGTTAATGTTTTCTTCTCAAAGTATTCATTGAAGAGTTTTGTAGCCCACAACCAAACCGTTCGTGATGACCTCTTGCCTTCAAGTTTTTCCATTATGTTCTCATCAATTCAAGTAACCATTTTGGGGTTTTTGGGTGTTTTCCAATTTCATCACGGTTATTCTCTTCTTGACAAATGTCCTCTCTTCTTATGAAATTTGGAGATACATTGATTATTCTTGTTTCATCCATGTTTTCAACCTCATCAATTTTATCAACAAATGGATTATGGAGTGCAATTTCAATATCATGATGTTCATATCCACTTTCTTCAAGTGCACGTCTTCGTTTATCTTCTTCTTCTTTGTCCATGGTATTGCTATTATGAATAGGTGTTTCATAACATTTTTCAATATTTTCATTTGCAATATCATGGTGAATTTCATTCTTATCTAACATTTCATTATAATCAAAATTAACATCTTCAATTTGCATGTCATTAGATGGTAAAGAAGAAGATTCACCTTGATGAGCATCTGCCAAACCCACCCTTCCAATCCTCTTCCTTTCCCTATCTTTTTTCCTAATTGCTTCAATTTCCTCCAATGTAACTTTCCTCCTTTTTACTTTACGACGACTGTTGCTCCCCATTAGGGGAACAAAAATATCACCCTTATGATTGTAACAAGAAAATTGTGTCTCCAAAAGTGCATAAAAATATTCCTTTCACTGTCATAGCCAGAAATCATGAGTATTTCGACAGCAGAGGGTCTCTGGTTGCGGAAGTCGGGCCCAGAAATATTCCTTTTGTCTTTTTTTACTTTTCCAAAATGGATATCCGTTTTGGAAAACCCAATTCTTTGCAACGGACACTTGCAACATCCATATGCCTACTACAAAATAGATATCTGGTTTATTATGTACATTTGGATTCTATACTAGGGATTCATTGTATTATTCAATAAACTTGTGAATTACCATCTAATTTCAATGTTTAGACACTAATCCACCAAGGTATCAACTTAATAAAGCTCTGGATATAAGCCATTATTTGATTTTAGGCTATCATCAAATGAGGAGCTTCTAAAGGCAAAAATGTTGTCCCAAAAGAAGACTCAATGTTATTTGTAAAGACATTAGATTGTTAAAATACAAATTCGAGGTTAGATATTCCTTGGGCAATTTTAGTATAGAGAAGCAAAATTGCAATATATGACTATCCTAGGAATTAGAATGGTTGATCATAGGATATTCATGGCATTTTGATATTAATGGATGGATTGATGGATGTTTAGGGAGTTTAAGTTTAAATGTAATGTATGAGAATTCTTATTTATGAAGGATCTAATATGTCTTATGTCTTATTTGAAGGCGATTCAAGAAAGAAATGAAAAGATACCAAGGACAATCATAACACCTATTATAATTAGGTGCATCAAAGGATTGTCATCTAGAACCTTACCAATATGGGAAGTTATCAAAACCATGTCATGTTTAAAATTAAAGGCTTTATCACCTCTTTGTCCCTATAGGCCTATTAGAACAATAGGTCACATTTTATTCATATACCAGGGTTGAGAATAAACACTAAGCATTTGTAGTTATGGCAAGTGTAAATGGAAATAGATCACAACTTTAGACAATCTATCCTCTCCTAGATTGCACTGACTGAGTGGAAATTACAAATTCCCTATTAATGTCCTTTATATACTGAAGGTATGGGTGAGAAAGGTAAACTTTGTATGTTGTAGACAAGTGATGTAGAGCAACACAACAAAAGCTTACAAACAAGGTGTAAAATACCCATTAACCCACCAATTGCTCAAATAGCTTTTAAAATATCCTTCCTAAGGTCCAAACGAGACCGAAATACACTCTTTCTTTACTATCGGCAAGACATTTCTAATGTCTCATCGAACTATGCTTCATATGTTCTTCCTTTCTCTATTGTCAGCCAGACTTATCATTATCGGTAACCTTCAAATTTGTTAGCCTGATGTGGGACCTCTCACCTGTTGACTCTAGGGCATACAACTGAGAGGGGGGGTGAATCAGTTGTATAAAATCTTGCTTATCTTTTTCAAACACTTGATTTGTCTTGTTAGTTAACAGCATATCAATTAATCATCCATGAAAGTAAAATGCACAAGCTCAAGAGAAAATAAACATCAACACATTGAACACCAAGATTTTGATGTGGAAAACCTGGTTAAGGGAAAAAACCACGGGGTGATTAACCCAAGGATTATTCTCTGTTAAAAGAATAAGAAAAGGAATGGCACTTGCCAATTAGGGCTCACTGCCCGAGTACACTGCTCACAAAGAGGCCCACTGCCTACAAGGAGACACACTATCTACAAAGTGATAAGAATCACAGTCTTGAACTTGAGAATGACATCTTTACCATGTCCAGATCAGTTCCATTTAAGCCCAAAACCTCTGCTCTACCTTTCGCACTTCTCTTCGCTACACCACTCTCATCCACACAATCCACAATTCAAAATGAACTCACAAACCTTTATTTATACAAGACATCAACTTAGGAACAATCATCTAAGTCGGCAATCAACCATAAGAATATCCACAAGATGAATAACACATCCAGTCAGCCACCACAAGAACATTTGCAGGATGAACAACTCATCCGGTCGGCTAGTCGGAACAAGAACTTCATCTGGAAGAATATCTTCAATTCTGGGCTCTACTATCAATGCGGACCAACAACACAACCTCAACATGATCCAAGAACCTTCACAAGCCTGCCTGAATGACTAGGTACATCCGCACTTTCTCTACGTACTGGAATCTCTTCTCTTCCTGATCTGGAACTTCAAGAACACAGTCTGTCGCCACTGTCACAATGCAAAAGGTACTTTTGGACCTCCAAATCATACACAGCTCGAGATGACACATCACAAGGACATCCCAAACACTCTTTCCAATTCGCAGATTAGGATTATACAATTTCGGACCTCACCAGACCTTTCTGTGATCCTCTGTCACCTCTGAAGACTTGCGGGAACCGATTCCACACCAACAGCCACAACTCCTTCCGATCTTCATGCGGACCTCTGAAATCTTAACTGAAGCATCTCAAGACTCATATCTACAAACCCTTTAATCCACATCCTCTGGTTCACATCCTATACAATACATTTGTCTTCTTCTCATCACTGTTCTTCACTGTTCCTGACTGAGGCTAATTTTCTCAATATCCTCAGCACACTGGTCATCGAATCCTTCTTGTTAATGCAATATGAGTATGTTGACATCAATGACAACACTGGTTCACCTCATAATTGCAACAATCTCCCCCTTTGTCATTGATGGCAACATATGATGTGAAAAACCATCAAGACAAGAACTTCTCCTTTCTGTCACAGCTCCTCCTATCAACAACATGTCTTCTCCTCATTTACTTCTCCCCCTTTGATCATCAGCTACTTGTTTTTCACATGTCTTCTCTCCCCCTTTAACATCAATGGCAAAGGGCTCATACTTGCAATTTTAACACATCAGAGTCATACCAGCTACTCCCCCTTAGTAGCAGCTCCCCATCATCAATCCGGATCACAAGATATGACTGTGATATCCACTGGACTGATGCACATTAGTGCATCCTAGTTCATCACCTGAGGGGCCATGACCCCTAACTTCTCCCGGAGATATTCAAAAGAGTCCTTGGGAAGAGGTTTAGTAAAGATATTTGCAATCTGATCCTTGGAGGGAACATACTCCAACCTGACTTCTTCCTTGTTCACTTGTTCTCTCAAAAAGTGAAATTTGATAGATATATGCTTAGTCTTAGAGTGCAATACCGGATTCTTGGAAATATTAATTGCACTTGAATTATCACAAAAAATTGTGATAGGCTCCTCATTTTCAACTTTAATGTCTCTTAGCATCTGCTTCATCCATAAGATTTGAGTGCAACTACCTGCTGCTATAATGTATTCTGCTTCAGTTGTAGACAGAGATATTGCATCTTGTTTCTTGCTTAGCCAAGAGACCAATCTCTTCCCCAAAAAGAATGCTCCACCACTGGTGCTCTTTCAGTCATCCACATCTCTTGCCCAATCTGCATTTGTGTAAGCATGAAGAGAGAAATCTGGATCTCTAGGGTACCATAGACCATACTTAGCTATTCCTTTCAAGTATCTAAAAATTCTTTTGATTGCCATAACATGAGATTCTCTAGGATCAGCCTGAAATCTTGCCACAAGACCAACAACTTGCATTATATTTGGTCTGGTCTGAGTGAGATACAGCAATCCGCCAATCATTGATCTATACTTTGTCTGATCTGCCTTTGGAGAGTCATCATCTTTGCTCAACTTACATCCGGTTGCCATGGGAGTGTTCATTGGCTTTGAATCTTCCATACCAAATTTCCTTAACAATTCTTTCACATATTTGGTCTGAGAAATGAAGATCCCTTTCTTTGTTTGAGTAATTTGTAGACCCAAGAAGAAATTCATTTCACCAAGCATAGACATTTCAAACTCACTTTTCATCTGATTTGCAAAAGTTTTGCACATACTATCTCTTCCTCCAAAAATGATATCATCCACAAACACTTCAACAATCAAAATATTTTCATGATCAATTTTGAAATATAAGTTACTGTCAGCAGTACCTTTGCTGAATCCAATCTGCACAAGATGCTTATCCAACCTTTCATACCAAGCTCTTGGGGCTTGTTTTAATCCATACAATGCCTTTTTTAACTTGCAGACCATATCATCATTGTCAGACAATTGAAATCCATCTGGTTGTTCAATGTAAACTTCTTCCAGATCACTATTTAGGAAGGCAGACTTGACATCCATCTGATATACCTTGAAGTCTTTAAAGGCAGCAAATGCAAGAAATAATCTGACTGTTTCAATTCTTGCCACCAGAGCAAAGGTCTCTTCAAAATCAATTCCTTCTATTTGAGAGTAGCCTTTGCAGACCAATCTAGCTTTGTTTCTGATTACTTCACCAGCTTCATTTAATTTGTTCCAGAAGACCCATTTGGTTCCAATCACATTCCTGTCTCTAGGTCTGGGAACAAGATCCCAAGTATGATTTTTCTCAATTTGCATTAATTCATCTTTCATTGCTTTGGTCCAGTTTTCATCATTGCAGGCTTCATTTACTATTTTAGGTTCAATCTTTGAAATCAGACAACATTCATCCTGATATTGAGCAACATTCCTTCTAGTTTGCACACCTTTGCTTCTGTCACTTATGATCTGATCTTCAGAGTGGTTCAGTGTTACATACCTAGGAATTTTGGGAGTATCCTGCACTGCTGCTTCTTGATCAGGCTCATTCAAACCTATCTCTTCTTCCTGATTTACCGGATCAGGCTGACTCTGACTTACCGGAGAGGATTGAGTTCCTTGAGCCTAAGCACCGTCTTGGTCATCTTCATCAAACTCATAAAATCTTGAGGGCTTCTCAATTCCTTCATCAACTTTCACATTAGTGCTTTCTATCATCTTCCTTAGTCTCTTATTGTAACACCGGTATGCTTTGCTTTAAGTGGAGTAACCCAAGAAAATTCCTTCATCAATTCTAGCATCAAACTTTCCTAGATCTTCATCTCTTTTAATATAACACTTGCTACCAAATACTCTAAAGTATTACACAGTAGGAGTGATGCCAAACCAGAGTTCATAGGGGGTCTTACCGGTATTGTTTCTGATTTGAACTCGATTTAGAGTGTAGACTGTAGTGCTGATAGCTTCTTTCTAGAACATTTGAGGAACATTTGCTTCCAACATCATTGTCCTGGCAGCTTCTTGGATGGTTCGGTTCTTTCTTTCAACTACTCCATTCTACTGTGGAGTCCTAGGAGCAGACAATTGTCTCCTTATACCCTGCTTCTCACAAAAGTCAATGAACTCACCAGATGTAAATTCACCACCTCTATCAGACCTTAGACACTTTAGTTTCAATCCGGTTTGATTCTCTACCATAGCTTTGAAGATTTTGAACTTCTCAAATGCTTCTGATTTTTCTTTTAGGAAGGTAACCCACATCATCCGGGAATGGTCATCAATTAACAACATGAAATATCTATCACCTTGTAGACTCTTGATTCTTGTCAGACCACAGAGATCAGTATGTATCAATTCCAACAATCTGATAGAGGACTGATCTTTGCTTTTGAAGGAGACTCTGCTTTGTTTACCTAGCTGACATTCTTTGCACAAACTATTTGTAGGTTTCATCAATTTTGGAAGATCTCTTACAGCCTGAGTATTGCTTATCTTGATGATGTTATCAAAATTTACATGACACATTCTTCTATGCCATAACCAACTCTGATCAATTTGAACAAACATACAACTTTTATTTGAACCAACCAGATGAAAGATATTACCTTTTGTCTGAGTACCGGATGCAATTTCAGTTCCGGAGCTAGTAAAGATTCTGCATTTTCCATTCTTAAACCGGAGATCATAGCCTTTGTCTACTAACTGACCAACACTGAGAAGATTGTGCTTCAATCCTTCAACATATAGTACATTACCTGTTTTGCTCTTTCCATCAAAGGAAATAGTTCCCCTACCTTTGATTCTGCCAGCAGAATTGTCACCAAACTTTACCATTCCTCCTTCATACCTTTCCAAATCCAAGAAATTATCCTTGTCACCAGTCATATGGTGAGAATATCCACTGTCAATAACCCAATCATCCTTTTCTTCCACTTGAGTAGCCAAAGCTTTTTCAACAACTTTGTGATTGACAGATTCAGAGAGTATTGAATCTTCTTCCTTGATGGCAATAAACACCCATTTATTTCCGAATTTTCTTCCTAGTTCTGATTCATCATCTGTTACTCCTTCATTGTCATCTTCTTCATGAACATAATAGCAGTTCTTTTGAAGCCTTTGTCTATTAGTATTAGTCCTTGCAGATCTTTCCAGAAATCTTGAAGCAAAATGACCAATCTTATTGCAGTTAAAGCACTTAAAGGGCAGTTTTCCTTCATACTTACCGGATCCTCTTGGTAGTCTTTTTGCAATGAGGGCTTCAAGTTGAGCTGTTTCTGCTTCTTCTTCTTCCATGTCTCTTCTTGCTTGATCATACCATGACATCTTCCTTGAAGAGTTTTCTCCCGGATCAAATCTCTGTTTGCCTTTCACATAGGCACTGGCTTTGAAAGCAGATTCAGTCTTGGGAGGATCATCTCCAGACTCGGTCATTTCAAATGCAGCTAGCTTGCCAGCCAATTGTTCTCTTGTGACAGTTGTGTGGGCTCTGAATTCATTAATTGCAGCAACCTTAATTTTGTAGGCAGCAGGAAGGGATCTGAGGATTTTGCAAACAATCTCATTTTCATCCAGAGTTCCACCAGCATTTCTAATTCCACACACAAGTTCATTCACTCTTGGCATAAAAGTAGTGATGTTTTCATCATCTCTCATCTTCAATCTTTCAAGTTTCCCTTTCAGACTTTGCAACCTTGCACTCTTGACAGACTCATCTCCCTCATACAGAAGTTCCAGTTTAGTCAGGATCTCATATGCAGTTGGTAGGTCAATAACATTTGAGAGATCTGAGTCATTCAATGCGCTTAGAAGAGCATCCTTGGTCCGTAGATTGTTTTCAGCATCTGTGATTTCATTTAGAGTTGTCGGACCACCTTGTGGAGGTACATATGGTTTTGAAACCATGGCCAAGTATGCTTTTCCCATACATTCCAAGTGACATTTCATGCGACCTTTCTAGAGAGTGAAATTGGTTCCATCGAACTTTGGACTATCCTTTTTGTATGACGACATCCTGGATCTCCTCAAGCGGTTAAGCTCCTTTCAGAGGAACTTGGCTCTGATACCAATTGTTGACTCTAGGGCATACAACTGAGAGGGGGGGTGAATCAGTTGTATAAAATCTTGCTTATCTTTTTCAAACACTTGATTCGTCTTGTTAGTTAACAACATATCAATTAATCATCCATGAAAGTAAAATGCACAAGCTCAAGAGTAGATAAACATCAACACATTGAACACCAAGATTTTGATGTGGAAAACTTGGTTAAGGGAAAAAACCATGGGGTGATTAACCCAAGGATTATTCTCTGTTAAAAGAATAAGAAAAGGAATGGCACTTGCCAATTAGGGCTCACTGCCCGAGCACACTGCTCACAAAGAGGCCCACTACCTACAAGGAGACACACTGTCTACAAAGTGATAAGAATCATAGTCTTGAACCTAAGAATGACATCTTTACCATGTCCAGATCAGTTCCATTTAAGCCCAAAACCTCTGCTCTGCCTTTCGCACTTCTCTTCGCTACACCACTCTCATCCACACAATCCACACTTCAAAATGAACTCACAAACCTTTATTTATACAAGACATTAACTTAGGAACAATCATCTAAGTCAGCAATCAACCATAAGAATATCTGCAAGATGAATAACACATCCGGTCAGCCACCACAAGAACATTCGCAGGATGAACAACTCATCCGGTCGGCTAGTCGGAACAAGAACTTCATCCGGAAGAATATCTTCAATTCCAGGCTCTACTATCAATGCGGACCAACAACACAACCTCAACATGATCCAAGAACCTTCACAAGCCTGCTTGAATGACCAGGTACATCTACACTTTCTCTACGTACTGGAATCTCTTCTCTTCCTGATCTGGAACTTTAAGAACACAATCTGTCGCCACTGTCACAATGCAAAAGGTACTTCCAGACCTCCAAATCATACATAGCTCGAGATGACACATCACAAGGACATCCCAAACACTCCTTCCAATCCGCAGATTAGGATTATACAATTTCGGACCTCACCGGACCTTTCTGTGATCTTCTGTCACCTCTGAACACTTGCCGAAACCGATTCCACACCGACAGCCACAACTCCTTCCGATCTTCATGCGGACCTCTGAAATCTTAACTGAAGCATCTCAAGACTCATATCTACAAACCCTTTAATCTGCATCCTCCGATTCACATCCTATACAATACATTTGTCTTCTTCTCATCACTGTTCTTCACTATTCTTGACTGAGGCTAATTTTCTCAATATCCTTAGCACACTGGTCATCGAATCCTTCTTGTTAATGCAATATGAGTATGTTGACATCAATGACAACACTGGTTCACCTCATACTTGCAACATCGCCAATGTGTAGAATCCATCGCTCAGGCTTATGCTGTCGGTGTGACTCCTCCGTTGTTCTTCGATATGTATAAGAGGACGGATCAAAGTAATTAGCATGCTTCCTTCAAAGTAAAGACA
This sequence comes from Cunninghamia lanceolata, assembly GCA_027924645.1. NCBI lineage: Eukaryota > Viridiplantae > Streptophyta > Pinopsida > Cupressales > Cupressaceae > Cunninghamia > Cunninghamia lanceolata. The sequence goes on along the minus strand of BSBN01000429.1, from coordinate 20,271,832 downwards.
TGAGAATAGAGCACTTGTGAGATGGTTATTGTAAAGGGACAAATCAATTAGAGACATGCAGTTTCCTAGAGAATTTGGAATGCTTCCGCTCAGGCGATTGTAGGACAAACAAAGATGTTCTAACTTCCCCAGACCACCAAATTTTGCAAGTATACTCCCCTTCAAGTTGTTGTGTGAAATTCTTTTCCAGTGAAGTTGTGAGTAATTGGCAAGAGATTTGGGAATAGAACCCTCTAGTCCATTTCTTCTTAAGTCAAGTATCTTCAATGCTTTCAACTGCTCAAACCAAGGTGGAATCCTTCCCTTGAAAGAACTAAAAGAGAGATTTAAAGTGCATAACAGGGAGAGACCTCCTTCGGATGGAAAAAGGGTACCTTTTAATTCCAATTGAGGGAGAATTATGGACACCACTCTATTGGTATGTTTCTTGTACCAAACACTGGTCTAGAAGCACACATTTTCTGAATTGGTAGAAGTCTAGTTGGAGAAATGTGGTCTCCTTGACTACTATTATTGTAGGATATACATAAACGGGTTTCTTGAAAAGGATTTAGAAATTTTCAAGCAAATGCAATTGGCAAGTGTAAAGCTAGATTCTGCAACCTTTGTCAGCATCCTCTCTACCTCTACCGAAATGGGAGCTTTGGAATAGGGTATGGACATTCATCAAAGCATAATGGAAGTGGGATTTTTGTAGATATTCTAGTTGGAAATGCTCAGTAGACATGTACAGAAAGTGTGGAAGCATAGACAAGACACATGAACTGTTTGAAAAAATGCCTCAAAGAAATGTGGTCTCATGGAATAAGATGATTGCAGGATGTATACACACTTACTCTGATGTGAGATTCACCACCCTTGTCTATCGGTAAGACCAATACCCTCGGTGAGACTTTTTACTTGCATTCTGACGTTATAACTCTCCCCGATGTGTTTACCGTCCATTAGTCATTGGTAAGACTTCTACATCGGTCAGACATTCTCTTTGATTTCCGATATCGTATCTCACACCGAAAGAATAAACACTGAACTACACCATTGGCCAGACCGCCTCTATCGGTGACACTTTTTCTTCTCGCCTCTGAGAGTCCATCTCTTTCCAATGTTCCTTCTGTCGGTGTGACTCCCTCTCATCGGTGTAGTTCTCAACTGTTCTTCCGATGTGCTGATAAATAACCCATCGGTGACACTTAATGATTGTCACCCCGATATGACTTGATCTGTGAGATCAATGTTGTCAGCTCAATGGAACTTTGTCTCTCTGATAACTATTGTCAGTCCGATGTCTTTGATTTAGCCTATACATAACATGACTTGTTATCACCGGTCAGCTAACGTATCTTTTCCCAATTTTCCCGATATGGCTGGTCAACCTTTGTATCCTTTGACATGTACATTCACCATTTACAACCACGATAAACGATAGAAGGATATACACGAAATGTCCATGCATACATAAATGATATACCCATGGATTGTATCTTCGGTGAAACAATACCAATGGTAGAAAATATGTTGCTTCTCTTCATCCAAAACCAATGGCACAAAATTTTTCATAGATCAACAAAACGGATATCCGTTCTGAAAATGGATATCCGTTTCTAGAATGGATATCCGTTTTCAGAACGAATATCCATTTCCAGAATGGATATCCATTTCTAGTTGCTTTTACTGAAGCAAAACGGATATCCGTTTTGATTGTTGACTTTTTATGGATTGTAACGTGTTTTAATGTTTCAGTCTCTTCTTCGAACTTCACCCTTCGTGCTGACGACTTTTTTTTCATGCAAAATTGATAAAAACGAAAAGGGTTTATAGAAAAAATGTTAGCTTTCTAAAAATATAAGATTTATTTGGTTATCATTTTATTAAATAATTATTAATAATTTTCAATATACCGTGTCTTTGAAATCTTGATGGACACACTGATTGAAAAACATCCATAACTTTCAAACCATTTCACCTTTTTGAGATCCAAAACTTGTGTCACACTCTATGCTTTTCTGGCTATAGGTTAATTTTTTTTTTTTTGAATTTTGATTTTTTTTTATCAAGTTAGGTTGGCTGGAAAATTACTTTTAAATTTTAAAAAAGTCACAGTAAAAAAATCATAACTAATTATTTTATTAGAAAAAAAATTTAAATAAATATGCATCACATCCGGACATGAGTCCTCTACTTATTTTGAAAGTTTCAAAAAAAAAAAAAATTTTACTCATAGTTAGGTTGGCTGGACAGACACCCACTTTTTATTTTTTTCTAAAAAATTTAATAGCTGTTCATTGAAATATTCAATTTTCACTAAGTAAATTTAGTTTTTTTTTTTTTTAAATAGTAGCCTATAAACTAGATTCAATTCTCTACAAATTTCATTCTTACATCTTTTTCAAATTGTATAGATAATCCATTCAAAATTTCACATGAACTTGATAAAGTCTGATTTTTTGTATTTTCATTGCCACTTAGAGGTATAGTTTGGCTCATCATGATCCTGCACATACCCATAAGAAGGTAAGAAAATGTAAAAAATATAGAAGGTGAAATGAGGATAGAAAAGAAAAATGTAATCAAATCACAAAACTTAATGACTGTACATAAAATACCTTTCTATCATTCCATTGATTCAATCTAATGAACCATGTGGATCCTCTCTACTCTTTATGGTGTCAAGTATTGCTTCATGGTCAGACTCGCGAACTTTCCACAAATGTTTATTCAAAGGTCTACCCCCATATTTTATCAAATGAACATTTGATGCCACAACAAGGTTAGAATAATGAAGAATCTTCCTATGTGTGCCAAAGTCCTCGAACAACCACACATCATACTTCTTCACTGGATACCTTCTAAGCCATGTTCAAGTAACAACCATTGATCCTGTAGGATTTTTAATGTTTTCTCCATCTATGATATCCTGGGCGGTCAATTTCTTTTTTACCTCAACACAATGACATAAATAATAATTCATTCCCTCATCATTATCTTCATCCACAATAATTGCATATACATGCCCTACAATAAATTGCACAAAAACGATTAAAATTTAATAAATGATAATAAAATACTACATCATAATCTAAAATAAATATTATTTTCATTAAGTAACATATTACCTGGTTCAACTAGATCTGAAATATGGTCAAAGATAATTGATGATTCCATCTACATGAGTTGTAGTGCTCTTGGAAGTTGATACATCTGAATTAGGCTTAAAGATCTAGCACACCATTCATCAACCCATTCTTTTAACTCACAATCATTCCAAGAAAATCTATACAGGATGAACAAAAACACACCATCTGCCTCAAATAATAGTCATGAAGCTACATTTGAGCTTCTAAAAGAGTGGAACTCACTCAATCCTTCACTATACAACAATCTTCATATTTTACAATGTTAGCTTATTCTACCAACCAAAAGAATCTACAAACTGTAGACTTACCTTCATTACCTAGACCTATAATAGAGTTTCACCATTCAACGATGGATGCTGCATCTATCAACATTGTACTGTCCTTGTACTTTAACTCTTCTCGTGCTAATGCCCTTTTAATACATGCTCCAACACCATCATGCTCCCCTTTTCCATGCCCAACCTCAAAGAAATTCCATATGTGTTGAACACCACTGAATAAATGCATCCTATTTAACCAATAGAACATTCATGAACTCTTAAATTGTGATGTACAATTATCTAACCATATGATATGCTGATCAAACATAATGTTCCTGCTACTCAAATGACCATAGAACATCTAAAAGAAACCTTGCACAAACTCTGTAGAATGTGTGTGATCACCACTAATATAAAAATGATACTCTCTCAATATCTTTCTATCTTCCTCTATACTATCAGGTGCATGAATGAATGCTATATGTACAAATATATCAACCTAAGTGGAGTTGTATTATTGTGATTGAACCTTATTCTATGGTTATAGTGTATAATTCTTTGAAAAGTCTACAATTGACATAATCATATGAAGAGGAAATGTGTCCTTGCATAACTTGAATTGCAAGTCCATCCATCGAGCTCTGTGTGTATGCCTTGCATACGCATAAACTATCTTTTCTTGAAAAATAAGCATAAATGCATATACTGGTATTTCTTCACTAACCAATTCACTCCTTTTTGCTTCTTTACCATCTTTTAGACTATATGCCACTATCTTATATTTTCCAAAAGGTACTAATTCATTTCCAGTTGCATTTGCATTCTCCATGTGTACACAAGTTCTCAAACATTGCAAACTACCACAACTATCACATGGTCCATCCAAACATGATGTCTTATAAAACATTTGTCCATATACTATTTCACAAAAAATGCTTGAAATGAAATCTCTTTCTGATTTAGATGGAACCTCTATCATACACTCCTATAAAACATCATTAGTATGCAAAGATATACATATTTGTCAATAAACATCATAATGAATAGAAAATTCCATGTGAACTCTACAACAAAAAGTTGTGTGTGTGATTTATTTTGACATAAAAATGTTTTTCCATTTCAAAATTCCTTTGACTAATTTGAATTTTAGGATAACTAGATACAAATTTGGAGAAAAATTGTTTTTGAGTCATATCTAAAAAATGCTTTGGATGTGGCTCACGGTTTTGACAACCAGTTCTCCTTCTTACAACATCCCTTTGATTAGGAAAACACTCTTATGTTATTTCTCCAAAACTCCTCTCGTAGGGATTTTAAGGCTTCAAATATGGCTTTATCTTTTCGTGGGAGACTACTGGAAAATCCCCATAGTTCATTGCTATTTAGGTCCTCAATTATTTCATGCCTCCCAACAACTTTCATCAATGTTTTTCTACTTATCTTTAGTGCTTGACTTGTTTTTCTTATCAAGAGATATTTATTTGTTTGATTGCTCACAATAGTTGATGTAATGACATATCATGTAGCATTACTATCTTTTTTGCGTGAGGTGGAACCAATGCTTTGATATTCATTGACTAGGTTTCTTACAATAAATTTTTCAATATTAGCACTTGATGTTCTTAGGCCAAGAATCTTCATGATTGGCCCAAGCCTAAGATTTTTCATCATCTCAACAAACAATTGACATCTTCCGGTTTCACTTATATTTTCAAAAAACAAGTTCCATATCTTATTCATGTTTCTTCTACAAGTATGCTCAAGAATCTTGTCAACCATCAGTTTTAGAATATTCTCATCAATCTCAATCAAGAACTTAGGATTTTTATGCAAAATTCTAGGAGGCGTTCTTATTGGAAAACTTGAATCACAAGATAAATTTTGGTCACTCAACACTTGATCAATTGGTGTATCATCTACTACAATTGCAAATGCATCATCATTTTCATTTGGAGATTGAATATTTTCTATAATATAAACTTGAGATGGAAATATGACATACCTTCAACTCCCACATTTGATTTCTTACTTGTACAATGTTTTTCATTCGTTCCTTTGTTTCTCTAATTCCTTCTCTTTCTTTGATGCTTCATCATCCAATTCAATCGACAAAGACGGTTGACCTTCATTTGTGGAGTTCAATTTCTTATTGTCACAAAGTTGTTTCATTCGTTCTCTTTTCTTTGCATTCTTCACTTCATGCTCCTTTGGTGTTAGAGTTTTTGCTTGTTTCCTTGGCATTGTATTGATGTCTATATCACTCTAAAAAATGGTCTAAAGAACATAAAAAATATTTGATAATTTATCAAGTTATAATACAAAACATGCACAATTACAATGTTTTTTGTCAATGTAAAATAAAAAAACTAGTTAATTTGTTTAATCTATTGTTGTGATCCCTCAAAACATCAAAAAAATGGTTTCCAATATCAATTTTGAATTTAAAACATGTAATTGGAATCTTGTATATTGAAACAAGAACAAAAAGTGCATCAATTTTGTCAACCAATGATGGGAGAACCTCAAAAGCACGACAAGTCTCTTTTAATATTGGAAAAAGTGCAGAACACGAAATAAAATAGAGCATGTTCACCAAAAGTCATGTGACATGCCTTTTTCTAGGTTGTTAGTCATCATTTTAACTAGTTCAAAATGCCCTTGTGTTATAACATGAGCACGTTTTAAACTAGCTAAAATTCTAATTCCCTCTCCCTCTCCCTCTCCCTCTCTCTCTCCCTCTCTCCCTATCTCTCCCCCCCTCTCTCTCTCTCTCCCTATCTCCCCGTCTCTCTTGTTCCTCTATCTAGCTATATCTCTCTATCTCTTTCTCCCTAAACCCTAACTCCTAAACCTCTCTCTCTCTCTCTCTCTCTCTCTCTCTCTCTCTCTCTCTCTCTCTCTCTCTCTCTCTCTCTCTCTCTCTCTCTCTCTCTCTCTCTCTCTCTCTCTCTCTCTCTCTCTCTCTCTCTCTCTCTCTCTCTCTCTCTCTCTCTCTCTCTCCCTAAACCCTAAACTTGAGAAACCCTAAATGCTAAACCTGAGCAACCCTAAACCTCTATCTCCCTATCTCTCCCCTATCTCTATCATCCCTCTACCTCTCAATCTCTCTCCCTATGTCTCTGGACATCTCCCTCTCTATCTCTATCTCTCCCCTCTCTCTCCCCTCTCTCTCCCCCTCTCTCCATATCCCTCCCTCTCCCTCTCCCTCTCCCTTATCAACAAAGGAAATGGAAACAAGAAAACTAGGACGTGAAAAGAGTGATGAGGATATAAATTAGGAGGATGAAATGGGAAACAAGACAAAATAAAGTTAATTGGATGGAAAGAATGATAACAGGAGAGGTGGAAAATAGTAAAATAGGGAAAATTTGGTGGGATCTAAATAAAATTGGAAAGGAAAAGGAAAACTAGGAAAGCTAGGATTAGGAGGTGAAAAAGAGAAGGGAGGAGGTGGAAAAAGAAGTCAAATGGACACAAAGAGATGAAGATGAGTGATAGTGGAGGGAGAAAATTAAAAATTAGGGGAAATTTGGCTAAATCTTAATGGGATTTGAAAGAAGGAAAGGTCAACATAGTGGAAAAACTATAGAAAATAGCTACCTAGTGATAAAGAATTACCTATCCATGAACTTAAAGAAAACTATTGTAGAGATTTAAAGGGATGAAACAATAATGATTTGATGTAGTATGGACTTATACATACTCACTCCTTTAGATAAAATAGCTACAGTATAGTGATCAAGTGAGAAATTTGCAATTCATGTGTTCAAAATGAGGAAAGATGAGTCTTATTTATGGATTTTTGAAGGGAAGTCAATTTGTTCTACTATATTTGGGCTATTTTTGAAGAGAATCCTCTTGTAGGAAAACTATCCCTTCAAACAAGGTTTTAACACACATAAATAGCACAACGAGAAGATTATAGAGGTATGAGAGAGAGAGAGAGAGGGAGAGAGATGTCCAAAGACATAGGAAGAGAGATTAAGAGGTAGAGGGATGGGGAGAGAGATAGCGAGGGAGGGAGAGATAGGTAGATAGGGATAGAGTTAGAGACAGGGGGTCGATAGAGAGTATTACACCCCATTTCTATAAACAAAATTATTTCATCTATTATTTCAAGGACAACTAGTTAGAAGTGAAATAATTATGATGATCATGAAGTTCTAATATCTTAGAAGAATGAGTTTATTCCATGCAATGAAATGATGATTTAAAATGTTATTATTATTATGATAATGGACTAACTACTCATTGTGTACATGATGTGTATGTAGGGATAGAGTTTCCCCCTCCAGATGAGGTGGGAGAGCATCACTATGGAGAGGGAATTAGATCTTGTGAAATGAGCGATTAATGTGCCATCAAGGAATGCACACACTTTTTCACATAGAAGTTACGTCACTTTGGTGAGCATCTTAGTCTGCATATTTCTAATCATGAGGGTAATGCTTTGATATCGTGGTTATTTTATTTAAGTCTGTATGAAGTCATTAACCATTGAATCAATGACCTTATCTTCCACGTCGACATTCTCCAAGGTTGTGCTTGCCTCCATTTGTCAAGCTGACTCGAGGAGCCAACCTATCAAATATATCTGCTCATAATGTCTTAGATTGGTTTTACAAGGCACCATGGTTATTTTTGTGCCATTAAATGCATATTAAAGCATTTAAAATGCCTTTTCCTTATCTATTAATATATTAACAAAGTGATAATAATAACCTATCTCTGACCATTAAATAATATTAGCTATAAATATAATGTTTTAAATTTCTTAGAGGATAATGATAAGACTCCTTCACACCTCCCTAGATTCTGGGGAGAGTGGAGGAGGGGTGTGACCTACCCATGATGCTTGAAAATAGGCATGCCAAGAAGTCATGGGGGAGAGGAAGTCTTTTTAAAAAGAGATAATCTCTTTCTTGTAATGGCATGGGAGGTTATGATGAAGCTTAAGGGACCAAACAATGAAAAGAACTTATTTTTGGTAGTTTGTTTCAACCCAGAAGGTGTTAAACAATAGTGCAAGTGTTAACTCTACATAAGAAGGAGGGGCGATAGGAGGAGTACAAGTCTCCATCCCCAGTTAATCTCAAACAGTGATTCAACCAGGTTCTCTTTCTATCTTAATATAATAATTGTTATGACAGAAAAAGTAACCTTGGGGCTTTTTCCTATAAAGGTTTAGCTCCTGGGTCCTGTAATTGCATTTAGAGCATCTTGTGTTTTATTTTTGACTCCCAATGAGAAAACCCTTGGGTCTTGTGGCAAATAGGACCTAGGGGGCTGCATTTTGATGATCCCTAACTCAAAATAGTAGGGTGGACTTGGGCGCTAGCACCCTAGTCCTGTCCTATTTTGTGTCAGGCCCTAATTTGAATATCAGTTTGGTGACCTTTATTTGGATCCCAAGCCAATACCTCAAGTTTCAATTATGAAATTCTTAGCAGGAATCTTTGTAGTTGCATATATAAGCATGATTAGGTTTTATTTGCAAACTAGATGGAAAATTCATAAGCATTGTGATTTTGTGAAAGTGATTCAAGGCATTCATTGTGTTGCAGAGCAGTACTTTCACTACAATGTGATATCTATTGTGTTTTCAATCATTTATCATTTGGATTTTTGCCTCTATCCCTCTGGGATATGCACTCTCATCTAACAACAGTGTTCAGAAGACTTGAATGTCTCTCCGGGGATTGACTGAGGCAAGCCTCTAAACACCACAACCCCCTCCCACACTCCTTGTGATTGTAGCTTATAGGTGTTGAGTTCCATGGAGTGGAGTTGTAGGAAGGAGTAGCAGACATCAAGGATTCAGGATCTAGAAAGAAGCAGGACATTGGTACTTTTCCTAGACTAGGGCACTAGTCCCCATGTCCTTCACAGTTGAAACCCTAGAAACAGAAGTTGTAGTGCAGATTAGTGTCAGAAGGAGATCAGAACCCCTCAAAGAAATAGGTACTTTGGACTTGGGCGCTAGTCCCCGTGTCCCTGACTTTTCTGCCTTTAAAACTTCAAAAATAGTGAGTTAGATACCTTTGTCCTTTATCTCAGTTTGAAGGGATTTGTCATAATTTGATAATTTGCTTACTATTTAGCATATTTAGGGTTTCTAAATACAATTGAGCATTAGATAGAGACATTGTTTGACATATCCAAGAATCCACAATAAACCAAGTGGCTGACTAACCTGATAGGTGATTGCTCTCGCTTAGTAGAGATTCAACTCAGTTGATAAGCCCTTGGAATGTTTGTAGGGAAAGGAGGGTTTTACATAAACCCTTAAAATATCATTTCCCCCCTTTTTCTATAAAACAATAATTATTTGACTATATCTATTATGTGGATTATTATTTATGAATGAAGAAGTATGCAAGTATAATGGTTTCCAGTTTATGAGAAAACCTATAAGATTATAGCCATCGAGTATCTTTGTATAAGGATAAAACTAAAAAGTTTAAATTTGCATCTCTAGAGTGACATTCTTATATTCATACTGTTGTTAAGCCTGTGTAAGGCTGATGTTATCATATAGTTGTTAAACTTGTGTAAGGCTGATGATAATATGTAGTTGTTAAGCTTGTTTAAGGCCAATGTTATCATATAGTTGTTAAACCTGTGTAAGGCCAACGATAATATGTAGTTGTTAATCTTGTGTAAGGATGATGTTATCATATAGTTGTTAATTCTACATGTAAACCAATATCCCCATGCTTATGGTAATGCTAGTTTAGGCTCTGTATTGTCATGCTTTTGTGTAAACCTAAATAAAAAAGCCGATATCCCCATGCTTATGGTAATCGCTATGTAAGGCCAATATTATCAATCTTTAGTATGAGCCTATATAAGGCCAATACATTATTACATCTATTACATGAGATTAAGCTATGGTAAGTCTGATAAACTAAACTTGACAGGTGACATAAACATACTAGTTATTAAGATGAGATACCAAAATTGATTAAATGGGTTACTATGATTAATTGATTCAAAAGCCTTTAAAAGGATAATACCATTTTATATTTGTTGCATGAGACCTTTGTTCATTTATGTTCTTGTGTGTGACTAAGAACTCTACATACTTCCTAATGCTAGTAGAAGGCTGACTCCATTGCATTTAAATTACAACGGTGGTACCGAAAAGAATAGAAAAATGTTAATTATGTTTTAGGCCGAGTGTTGGGAAGAACACAGACTCTTGAATAAGAGCGATAACACTGTGTTTTTACTATAAGCTAGAGTGATGTATTGACAGCCTAGTAAGGTAGTTTAACCAATGAGTAGGGAATCATCATTATTCCATGTGTAGGAGAACTTACTTAAATTTCCTTAAGACCATTTTGTTTAAAGTAATAACAACTTTGTCATAGTCTATAATAAGACAACAATGATATGATTACATAGTTGTATTTACGGCAATGAATAGCCATAAGTCTAACTTGTATAGTGGCTAAGTTTGGCCATCACCTTGCGGTGGCAGTAATATGGCCATTCAATGAAAATTATTATGTTATCAATGATGATAATATTTTCATTTAGATAAAACACACCTCTTGTGAGAAAAGACATGAATAAAAGACTCTATAGCTAAGCATAGCAATTGAAATTTAAAACCGAATCAACACTATGTGTCAAGAAGTACCAGAGTCATTTAAGATAAATTGTGTTATGTAAATACTGACAAGTTATAAGTTGGGTATGAATGACATGCAAGGTAGTTTTCTCGTTGGTTATGGAGACAAAGAAACCTTGGTCGATATTGAAAAAATATTGCATATCTTAAAGAATGATTATCTATTTTACTCTCAAGCATGAAATCGAGTTCGACTAGTCATTGAGTAGATTGACAGGTTGTCATAGACCTGAGATTGCAAGGATGCAAAGAGGGGCTCAATGAAAATACTTCCAAGCTCTTACCTTATAACTATCTAGTTGACCCATAGTAGAGGAATACTTAATGCTAATTAGATAGGTATTATAGGGTATAATTTAATAAAATAACTAGAATTATTCATTGATCCAAAATGGTTGGAAGAATGTTTGTCTCCAAGTTGAGAAAAGAGTGTGTGAACGTACAACTCATTTATATGAAAATTTGGCCAAAGTAATGCAAATTACTTGCTTGCATTGTCAGTTCATCGTGTCCTTGAATTGCACAAATAGTCAGATGGGTTGTTCATAGCTAGAGCTAAACTAGAAGTTGTTCAACTAATTGTTTCTGCTGGGACACTGCACTAGTTCTCAGATGGCACATTAAATCAATTTGATTCTCATTATCTATGCCCTCATGAAGGGAAGGGTCACTTCCAATAGGAAGGTGAGTAGGGGACTGTCGATCTATGGTTGGGGGAAAAGTGCCAGAATCATGCTCTCTCGCTTGTAGTGGAATTACCGAAGACTTGTGATACAGAAGACATTATTTCAATTGTATATTCAATAGAAAAAAATTGTAAGTCACAAGAAATTGAACCAATGAATATTGTATTAAAATACTCTGATGTAATATATAATTGGGGAACAAAAAAAAATTATTATTGAAATCATTCCTATTTAAGTCATTTATTTTAAATGATATTTGAGTTGAATGTTATAGAAAGAGAAAGATAGAGAGAGGTATATATATACAGAGAGAGAGAGATACATAAAATTCATTTTAACTGCTTTAAAACGTGAATTTCACTACTTTGGGAAATTCCAACCCTAAGGGTTGGATTTTCCTTGGGCATCCAACCCAAAGGGTTGGAGGTACCTTTTGGACACCAAGGACGTGTTTTTAATAAAAGTTAGAAAATTTGACCAAATACCGTGCGTGCTCCCCCTATAGTTTACACAATTTTCAATGTCAATACGAAAAACACCAGGACGACTTCAAGTATTTTATTAGCTTTCTAACCATGTATTTTTTTCAAAAATCTGATAACATTAAGGTTTCCATCTTCAAGTTCTTTTACTAATTTGTTTTTTTCAAAAAACCTATGTCTAGTATTTTTGGTGTCATTTTTTACACGTTTATCGAAATTTGAAACAAATTACATTTTAGATTCTAGACTCAATTCTATACACATTGAATTTTTTTAATTTTTGATTAGTTTTCAAAAATTATGGGGGGGGGCATGCTCAAATTTCCATTTTTCAGGATGTGTCCACTTTAAAAATTCATAAAAAAATTCATATATTCATAAAAAATTAACAAAAAAAATAGGCATAAACTACATGGTGTTATTTAATTTTCCACTAAAGCAATTTGTCTAATACTTAAAAAATGTTAACATTTTAGGGGGAGCACACCAAACACTATGTTATATTTTTCTGACAAAAATAGGAGCACTTTGTGTGCTCCCCCTAATTGAACCTCTTAATCTCCATCATTTTAGAAAATAGAGTAGTTTTTAAACTAGACCCGGAGAACTACAAAACTTGTTCTTATCACATCTTCTAATTTTGAGCATGGCTATCTTCAATTTCTCATGAAAGATCAGTTTTTTTTTTTTTATTTCAGAAAAAAGTGGCCACTTTTGACCCTATTTTGGTCCCCCATTTCCATGCACTTACCCATATAAAGGCCTATACAACTGTAGTACATGAACTTCTCCCCTAGGATGGAGTTGTTGCTAGGATTTTTCTAAAAAATTTTAAGGAATTTTCTTAGACTAGTATTACAAACTTTTTGAGGCATCAATACACTCTTTCTGACAACTCATTGGTGAGTTTTTTATAGAGTTCAATACAAATAAACTAGTTAAAATAGGAATTCATGAATTCCAAGGGTAAAACAGGATGTGACTGAGTCAGTAGCCCATTTCATCATGTAGTGGAGGCAAGTCCTCTACTCCTCAACAAACAAACCAAACATGGACCACAAAGAATTGTGTGATCTCTTCCTATATTCCCTCAATACTAGGACATGTGAGAAGAGGTCCAAAAGCTTTCCTACAAATTGTACAAAGAGGCTCTTGAGTGTGCCTTAAGAATAGACCAAGCCACCATCGATGGTAGAAGAAAATAATATAACACTAATGGGAGACTAATCACATAAGACAATGGGAATAACAATCCCTCAGCATCAAAGATTTTGAAAAACAATTATAGTGCCACTACTAATTGGGTAACAAATATCCCACCATCAATGAATAATAAAAACCATAATTACAACTATGGTGGAAGTGATTATTACCCAAAGAATCAAATATCAATGCTATTGAATTTCCTTTAAGAGGGAATTATGAACAAAGAGGTAGACTAAACAAGAGGTCATTTAACAACCACTATGATCGCTACCAAAGAATACAAGAATACTATCTCAATAAGTACTACTCATTCCATAAGAGAAGGGGGATGACAATGACTCATGATGAAAGTATAAAAAATTCATATCAGATCTCCCAAAGGAACAAAGACATTTGTTTATAGATATGTTCCTCCTCCTTCCTAAAAATATAAACCATAATTGATAGGGGCTAGTAACCCTCAAATTTAAACATAAGGATCTATCAAGATCCTTTCCCAACTCATAACTCAAACCACTCAACACCTAAAACAAATAGCATAGACCATTTAAATGAGATTAAAGGCCCAATTTAATTGGGCTTTAAGGGAGAAACAAAAATTCTGGGGTTAATCAAGTTAGCTCAAAATGAGTACATTCAAGAAGATCTTGTAATTACCCAGACAAAAACCTAGACACGTAAAGTGGTAGCGATTGATCCAACACTAGTCCCAATGCATCCTTATGACTTGTTGAGGATTTGAGAAATTTTTTACTAAGATACCATTCATTGATCTTTTAAGAAATTCTCCTTCTCATCGAGTAGCTCTCTTGGAGGTAATAGGGCTCAAGTACCTAAATCAGATAACCCCACCTTCAAAGGAATAGATAAACTAAGTGGATCTTAACATGAATCCACCAATGTAGAGTTACATGATCCAATATTTTCTTTGACCTAAAACAAATTCCCATGGACATAGAACTAATAAGACAAGGTGATCCTACTTTATACCTACAAGTGTGGATGTATGATACTTGCATAAAGAGAACACTCGTCGATGATGGGGCCATAGTGAACATAGTTTGTTTTCTTTCTTAGAGAGAATGGGGTATTGGAACACCAACATAACAACTTATAGACATACCTTGAGGGTTATGACAACCTCAAGGTGGGTACAATTGGAAAGATGATGCCCCTAATTTCCCTAGGGCCAAAAATGGTGTCCACTACTTTTTATGTGATTGATAAGGAAATGGGGTATAACTTATTACTAGATCCACAAAATGAAGCTCATTCCCTCTATGTTATTCTAGGAGATATGTTTCATTCACTTAGGAAAAATCTATGTCACAAAAGGAGATCCTGAGCCGTTCAACATGATAAGAACTAACACAACCAAAAATAAGGTAGGCATCCTAGTAGATATGAGAGATCAATGAACAAAATCATTGTACCAAAACCTGCCCCCCAAATTTTGCATTTAAGAAAGACTGATGACTACACCAAAAATATTAATGAACCTAGGATCAAAACAATAGAAAAGGGGGAATCACCAAGCAAGAATTGGTGGTGTCAAATGAAATAATGTCCAAAATCTTGGAGTTATTAAAGAATGATGAACCCTTTCAATTCCCCTTGGCCTTTGACTTTGTAATTAGTAAATCCTAAAAGAATAACACTAGGCATATCATGAGTTTATGTAATAATTGATATGCATAAGAAAGAATATCCTAGTGATGAGGTCATAGAATAAGGGGTTTGCAATGTATTTAAGGGATTGCATGGAAATGGACTATGATTTTCATGCGAAGGTATGAGAACTTTTTGAAGGTGAGATCATTTTTGGTATGCATTGCCAAAGTAGACTGAGTATCCACATGAAGGTCTCTCTTCGATAGAACAAGAACTAGTAGCTTATTTGTTTAGTGAGGTAGCAATCCAGATGTGTTGTAAGAAGATCAAGGAGCTGAGAGATTTTTGGACTTCTATTTCTTCTTAAGTTCCTCTAGTTAATAATATACATTCCTAGTGGGTCTAGCAATGTCATTGCAATAGACATAGACTGAAAACATTGCACATTTTCACCTACTATAATTACAATCATAAAATATCTTTGCTATTTACTATTTATCTCAATCTCACAGTATCATGTAGAGAGGGTCACTTGAAGGAGACGTTGCACATTCTACTTAGCATATACATCACATTGTTTCACCATATACAACAAGAAAATCTTCAATCCAGTCCATTTACACTTTCCATCATACTCCCATCCCATGCCAAAATGGGAACTTTAGACAAAAGTATGGACATCCATCAAAGCATAATTTAAAGAGGAATTATGTTGGATTTTTTTGTTGTAGTTGCCTAGTAGAGGTGTGTAAATTGTTTGTCAAAATGCCTCAAAGCTATTTCATCTCATAAAATTTTGTGATTGTAGGATATGCACAAAATCAATTTGTTGAAAAGGCCATGGAAAATTTTAGTAAAATGTAATTATCAAACCTTGAATCTCATAAGAGAGGTCAGTTGTCCAGTTGACAAGGTCTCAAAGATAGGAATAGTAGATGGTTGGAATTTTCAAACTAACTATTTGGCTACACCATTGAGTATTTTACAAAGTTTTGAGGGCATTATTGAAGAAGATAAACCAATTGTCTCAACTTCATGTTCCTTGTGGTCTCAATTTCTACAAGCCCTTAGATATTGTCTCAATTGAATCCACAATGTAGACTTACAAAAGATTCTTGACGGACAACCATTGATTGAAGTTAACAATTTTAAACATCAAGATTTCTATGTGTGGTAGTTGGGATGAACGATGGTGTTTGCATAAAGCCTTTAGAATCAAAAGTCTCTTAAATAGCCAAAGTGCAAGGCACATAATGGAGGTATTCCAAATATATAACACCATTATATATGGCTTCTCACATATTGGGGCGCAAACTTCACATTACTCTTTGTTGACTATAGCCTTAATCATCATGAATAAAATTCATCCTTACGTTAGTGTGAGATGGGTCAAAATGAGAGGAACCTCCTACAACAAAATAATGAAAAATGCACAAAATAACAGATTTATAGAAATAGCATAAACACAGAAGGAATTTATTGATCACAGGCCACTTCAAGGGGGCAACCTCCTTTGAGCAAACTCAATACAATAAATTCGTGGATGCCTTCATTTGCCTCAACACGTACTTATTTACTAAGTCTAATCCAAACAACTACTACTTCCCATGAATGTGGGATAATACAATATGCTCACGGGATGACTTACAAAGCATATCCATCCATAGAAACTAATATACTAACAAAGTAAAGAGAAGGGTTGAACACAGGTTCCTAACATCCCCTCTCTCTTAGAAAAGCTTTGTCCTCAAAGCTTAAGATGTGGGAATTGTTGCTGAATCAAAGAGTGGTTCCCATGTTGCATCCTCCAACTGCAT